>PVIU01019692.1:0-35805 GCA_004026605.1 Ondatra zibethicus
GGAACCAGCATAGGACCAAACTAGACGTTTTGAATGTGGGTGACAGTTGTATGGCTGGGGCAGACTGCGGGGCCACTGGCAGTGAGACCAGGATTTATCCCTACTGCTTGTTCTGGCTTTTGGAACCCATTTTCCCTGAAGGGATACCTTGCTCAGCCTAGATATAGTAGGGAGGGCCTTGGACCTTCCCCAGAGCAATGTGCCTTACCCTCTCTGAGGAGTGGATGGGGGGGGGGAGTAGGTGAAGGGAATGGAAGGGAGGGAGGAAGTGGGAAATGGATTTGGCATGTAAAATGAGAAAAAATAGTTTTTAAAAATAAATTTTAAAAAGAGTATCTCCTGTAAACACGAAGGTATGGATCAAGGTTATGTATCTACAAAGCAACAAACCCCCAAAGACTGCCAGGAAACTGCTAGAAGTGAGGGAAAAATGATGGAACTGATTTACCACTGGCACTTCGAACATGAAACGGTTGGACTTCTGGACTCCAGAGCTGTGAGGCAATATATTATTGTTATTTTAACCATCCAATCTGTGGTGCATGGTTATGGCAGCCATAGCCAATAACTATAAGCAATGAAGAAAGAAATGAAATTTGTCCATGTGGCATTTACACTTCAGCAAAGGAAAGGGGAGCTTGAACCAGCAGAAAATTATATGGCCCATGCCTGTAAAAACAAAACCTCAGGGGTTTATAGAAATATTGGAGGTGACCTAATTTAATGTAAGTAATCCGCAAAAGACATCTCTAAAAGATGAGTAGAAGTAAGGCGTACCTCAGGCAGGGGTGAGGGGCTAGGAAATGAGCTGTGAGAGAGGAGAGGCTCTCCACATGCAAAGGCTCAGAAGGGGAAACGAGCATGGCACACCTCAGGAATAGAGAGAAGTCTGCTATGACTGAGCCTGACGTGTCAGGAGCAGAAAGGTCCGCGATGGAGATTCAGACTTGCTGTCAAATGTTGGAGAGGCCTAGCAAATTAAAGACTTTGAACTCTACTGCAAGAGCATCTGGTGTAGTCAATCCTTTTCTTGTTGCTGGGACAAAATGTCTGTCAAAAGCAGCATCAGGGAGGAAGGAAGGGTTTATTAAATGGCTCATGAACAATCCGAGGGTATAGTGGATCATGGCGAGAAAGTCATGGGAGTTTGAGGCCGTGAGTAATATTTTGTATACATTGAGGAAGCAGAGAGAGGCGAGTGCTGGTGCTCAGCTCACTTTCTCCTTTCTTCCCTTTTTATCCAGTCCAGAACTCTACCCCATGGGATGGCATCACCCACATTCATGGTAGCTCTGCCCTTCTCAGTTAAGTCACTCTGGAAACACCTTTAGAGATCCCATAAGGGAGTGCCTCCAAATGATTCTAAAGCCAGTCAAGTTGACAATGAAATTTAATTATGAAGACAATCAGGGTGATATTTATTCATATTTTTAAAAGATAACTGTGATGGAGAGTAGAGAATGGATTTGAAAATAGGAAAAGGAGACTGTCACAATAGTCTAATAAGAAATAATAATGGCTTATGCCAAAGTAGGCATAATGGAGGTGGAGATAAGTGGGTTTGGTCTGTAGGTTTGAGTTACAACCTATAGGACTTACTAGCATGAGAAGGAGATAAGAATGAAGATGAGTTTTAGTGATAGGGGTTGAACAACTGGATGGTACATGGTTAAACGATCGAGACTGGAGCAGGATTGGAGGGAGTCCTCTTTGGGATGTGGGCATTGGAAGCTCATAAACATCAAATTTAGGCAATGGAGGAAGGAAGAACATTGAGAAATTGAGCTGGCAATAGTGATGAATTATTTATTTTCTAAAGATTACTAAAAAGGAGGATTAGAAGTAGGAATTTTGAAACCATTAGCCAAGTTCAGGAAGTAGTTACAATACTATAATTAAAAATATTGGTTTCGAGGGGCAGTGGTGGTGTATTCCTTTAATTCCAGCACTCAGAAGGCAGGGGCAGGTGGTTCTACAGAGCGAGTTCCAGGACAGGCTCCAAAGCTACACAGAGAAACCCCGTTTCAAAAAAACATAATAATAATAATAGTAATAATAATGATGATGATGATGATAATGGTTTCTAAACAAGGTGTGATGGTACATGCTTGTAGTCTCAGTGTTTGGGAGTTGGAAACAGAATGATCAGGTGTTTGAGGTCAGTCACAACTACATAGTCACTTCAAGGCCAACCTGGATACATAAGACAAAAGTAATGGCTTCTGGAGGACATAGTATTTGGAGAGTCAAGGCATAAGGATTATGAGTTTGAAGCCAACCTGTGCTACATAGTGAGTTGAGGCCAGCTTGAGCTTGATTCAAAAAAAACCAAACAACTACCAAAGGAACCACCACCAAAATTGACTTCTGAAATAGGGCAGTGTCAGCATGAGAGGAGAGGCAGAGGTCATGCTTAAAAGCTCTTAAGGAAGAAAGACAGGTGTAGCTCAGTGGCAGTTGGTAAGGGAGATACGTGGAGGAGAAGTGCAGGCCGACTCCTGTATTTGTTTTGTAACTGAACAAATAGAATCCATGGAACACAAAATTCAGAAAGAGAAGCAGATGTTCATCATGTGGAGATGATACATTCTGTTTGGGATAGGTATGAAATTAGCAGGGCCACCAAGTGGAGCAACCCTCTTCAGGATCATCGATTTCTCCTTTCCCATCTCATTGAGGCCATCAATACACACTCTAAGAAATCTTTCATTAAAACATACTCTCCTTGATCTCATATACTTGCCCAGCTACTCCCTCTCAAAGCAGAATTTACATAAAATGTTGTACACTTTCTTCATTTCTTCGTGGCTCACTCACTGTTTTTTTAATTAATGGTTTTTGTGGATATAATTCATGCATTATGCAATTCATCTATTTAAAACATACAACCCAATGAGTTGTTCACTTGAGTTTTCTTGCCTATTTCTCCTCTTTCATCCCACATTTTTTCATATTCTTTTATTTTTCATTCAAAAATTTACACTTCCTCCCCTTCTCCCAGTCCCCTCCCGCTCCCCCACTACCCCTCCTCCCTCCCCCTGCTTCCTTAAGAGGGGGCAGGGTACCCTGCCCTGTGAGAAGCCCAAGGCCCTCCCCCCTCCATCCTGGCCTAGGAAGGTGTGCATCCATATAGACTAGGTTCCCAAAAAGCTAATACATGCAGAAGAGATAGGTCCCAGTGCCATTTCATCCCACTTTTAAATGATGAAGTGCTCTAGAGTTTGGCTTAAGTCCTCTTTCAGTTACCTATTCTAAGTTAATTAATTAAGATTCCTCTTAATCTCTGTAAGCATTATCTATGGAAATTACTGGCTTCAAAGTTGATATGCTCACTCCAGACTTTTTCTATGAGCTCCACATTTATATGTCCTACATATAAATTTTGTTTTGTTTTTATATTATTGGTTTTATATTAACATGTAAACTAGTAGGTTTCATTACAGAATTTTCATACATACCTTTTTCTTCCTCTTTTTTCTTATTTGCTTTTACCCTCCCCTGATCCTTTCTTTCTGATCCCCCTCATCATCTTCAATAGCTTCACGCACTTCCTTTATGTGTCTAATACACATCTCTAACGTGATATGGCCAAAACAAAACATTTGATTTCCTAGCCATCCCTACAAGCCCGTCCTTATCATCTTTGTTAATCTAAGTAAATGTATAGTAGTGACACAAATAGAAATCTGAGAGACACTCTTGAGACTATAATTTTTGCTTCATCATATCCAAACTTGAAACATTTAAATGTTTATATCTAAAAAATATATCAAGATTTGGCCACCTCCACTGATTGCCCCTGTAGTTTCATCCTGGTCCAGAGAGGGGGAAAGGGAAAGAAGCAAGGAGGGAGAAGAGACAGTGAGGGGTCATCCCTTATCTAGATTACAGAAGCAGCATTCACTTCTCTTTTGATCTTCCCTTGGCCACATTTCAGCTCATATTCTCTGTCACTGGCAGAGTGGTCATGCTAAAATGTAAATAAGATTATGTCTTACAAAATCCTTTTAAAACATCCTACCATCTTGTATTTCTAGTTCTCGCTGGAATCCCATAGAATAAAATTCAACTGAGTATATCCTACAAAGTTACATAGCATTGGCTCCCACGATGGCCTTTTGCCTCATCTCTTACTACTTGCGTTTTTGTTCATGCTGTTAGAGCCACATTGATATGTTATGCCTCAGGCACACTTGCATGGTTCCGTATCACGGTTTGTGCACTTCTATTTTCTTTGTGTTGGAAGCTATTCTCTCAGATTAAAAAAAAAGTATGTGTTAGTATGTGTGTGTGTGCACAGATGCGTACATGTGCATGCATGTGTACAATGGCATGTATGTGGAAATCTGAGGACAACTTTTTTGAGTTGGTCCTCTCCTTCACCTTGTTTCTACTGCTGGATAGCATAGTCCAGTCTAGATGACTCACAAGCTTCTCGGTAACTGTATCCAGTTTTCTATATGGGTTCCTAGGACTGAACTCGGGCCTTAGGTCTTCTGCAGCAAGTACTTTTACCTGCTGATGAATGTCCACAGCCTTCTCTCAAATTTTGGTACAGTTGGATTCTCATTGCATAGCTACATACTCACTTTACCTCTATATCATCTACATTTTTACTTCAATTAAAATGTCACATTCTTTTGTGATGACATTTTCCAGCTTCCCTACCATAAAGTGTGCTCATCATGTTGTTCATACTGCTGAGAAGAATAACTTTACTCAAATGAGAAATGCATGGGAATACATATAGTATTATTCATTAGTACATCAAAAAGATCGCTCTTGCAGGGTGGTGATGACACACACCTTAAAGCCCGGCGGGCAGGAGGTAGAGGCAGGCAGATCTCTGTGAGTTTAAGGTCAACTTGGTTTAGTCAACAGAGCAAGGTCCAGGACACAACAGCAGAAGCTGTTACACAAAGAAACCTTGTCTTGAAGCAAAAAAGATTACCCTCTAAAAGTTTGTCTTAGTTAGGGTTTCTATTGCTGTCATGAAACACCAGGAACAAGGCAACTCAAAAAGAGCTTCATTGAGTGTATAGTTCCAAAGGGTTAGAGTCTATGATGGCTGAGAGAAAGCATGTCAGCAGGAGGCTGGAGCAGCAGGTGAGAGCTCACATTTCAGTCCACAAACAGGCAACAGAAAAAGCTAAATAGAAATAGCATATGTGTTTTAAAGCTTCAAAACCCACCCGTAGTGACATACTCTCTCCAGCAAGGGCACACCTTCTAAATGTCCCCAAACATCCACCAACTGGAGATCAAGTATTCAAATGCCCAAGACTTATAGGGAACATCTCAGTCAAACCACCAAAAAATCTTAGAGTTAAATATATCTACTTAAATAAATATTTCAGAGGAGCTAGCATCATACTGTGATATTGGTCGATTTTCTGAAAAAAATTTGTTTTAAGGGCAAATCCTGCAAGAAAAATCTATAAGTAAAGAATTATATATTTATGCCATTTGATAATGGATAATTTGCATCATAGACAACTCTAAGTAGAAAAGATTTTTAAATATCACCATTAATCACTAGAAAGATACCTTCTTAACAAAATACTAGATAATATAGCACTAGAATAATGATTTTAAGCTACATTTACACTTCTTTGGAAAATTTGGATTCAATAGAAATCTCTGTATCAGCTTGGAAACCTTTAATAAATTTCCTCCAGGAGTTGCTAAATTCTTCAAGAATGATGTAAATCAAAAGCAGATGCCAATAGGATGTTTACTTCCGAAGGTTAAGAAAGCTAACTTTCTGGTTGGACTATACTTGTCTCAGAAGGCATAGATGACTAAATACAAACCTCACTGCCAGTTGTGGGATACGCCCTTGAAATCGTTAGTCAGGTAGGCCCCAGTTCTCCCACAAACAGCACAAACTATTGTCATTGTTCTTGATTGTCCACCATAGCTTGATGGTGAGACTGGTTGCTAAAAACACAATACACATTGGTTACAAGATGCAAAGAAATCAAGCTGGAAATGAGATAGAAATTTCCCACCTAATGGCTAACTTTCATAGAGCCTAAAGGTGCTATGCAGATTGCCGGACAAGAAAAGTCATCAACTCATTTCACTTACAGTGGGCTCTGAATGCTTCAGTACCAACCTGAATGTGAAGTTTAGTGACTGATGCAATAGTGGCATAACTGTTATGGGGATAACCAATTGTTTTCTGATTAAATTTTAGGCTTGCTGCACAGGAAGTAATTCGTATCTCATAATGTAAACTTGGTCAAATATTGAGATTAACCACAGTGGTAGACTTAACTTACCAGGATTTAAAAAGAAGGTACCATAATAAAAGTGTCTCAATAATCTATTACAATTTTTATGTTATAACTGTTCTTAAAGATAAATGAAGCATTCATATATTAAGAGTACAGAAGAAATATGTCTATTAAGCAGAATAATAATATCAAATTCTCCCATAGGGCATTGACATTGGCTTTGTACAAACAGAACCAGGTGTCAAGAAAGTCTGACACTTCACTTTGTGGCAAGGCCAAGGCCGTCGGCCCTATATCTAGGCTGAACAAGGTATCCCTTCAAAGAGAATGTGCTTCCAGATGCCAGCCAGTTCAAGCAGCAGGGATAAATCCTAGTCCCACTGCAAGTGGCCCCACTGACTGCACAAGCCTGACAACTGTCCCCACATTCAGTGGGCCTACTTTGGTCCTATCTGGTTCCCCCACTATCAGTCCAGAGTCAGTGAGCTCTCACTAGCTCAGGTCAGCTGTTTCTGTGGATATCAACATCATGGTCTTGACCCCTTTGCTCATATTCTCACTCCTCCCTCTCTTGGACTGGTCTCTGGCAGCTTGGCCCTGTGTTTCGCTGTAGATCTCTGTATCTGCTTCTATCAGTTTCTGGTTGAAGGTTCTACGAGGACAAGGTAGTCATCTGTAGGATCCAGCCATGACAAGCTCAATAGAGGCCTGTGTCTCAGTAGTTTACCCTGGTTTCAAGAAAGATTGCAAACTGAGACTACCCAGGCACCACACAGGAACAGATCACCCAAAGGAAATTCCTAGCGTTCCTACCATTGTAGATAGGACCACCTGCCAGCACCCATCGCTTTTCACCAGGACACTCCTAGACAAATGTCAGCCAATCAGGGCTCCTGAACCTTAGAAATCCCTCACCCCCACCTTTGCTACTTTCAAAGCCCCACCCCCAACTGAGCTCGGGGCTCTCAGACCACTCCAATACAATGGACACATGGAGAGTCCGAGATTGCAAACTTGTGTAAGAATAAAGGCTCTTTGCTTTTACATACAGGACTCGGTCTAATAGTTGGTATTGGGGGGACTCCATGATCTGGGCATAACACATCAATGTGATTACAGGGGAAGGCCAGTTTAGGCATCCTTTCCACTGTTGCTTAGAGTTTTAGCTGGGGTCATCCTTGTGGGTTCCCAGGAATTTCCCTAGTGCCAGGTTTCTCGCTAGCCCTTTAATGGCTCCCTCTATCAAAACATCTCTTTTTCTCTCCCTCACTGTCCTTCCCCCTTCTTGAGCATCCCATTCCCTCATATTCTCCTCTGCCTTCCCCTTCTCCTCTCCCTCTCCCCTTCCCTCCTCCCTTCTCCCATCCCCTCCTGATTTTCTCAGGAGGTCTTGTCTATCTCCCCTTTCCAGAGGAAGTCCATGTATGTCTCTCTTAGGGTTCTCCTTGTTACCTAACTTCTCTGGGATCGTGAACTATAGGCTGGTTGTCCTTTGCTTTGCATCTAATATCCACTTATGAATGAGTATATGCCATGTTTGTCTATCTGGGTCTGGGTTACTCACTCAGGATTTTGCATGCATCCATTTGCATGCAAATTTCAAGATGTCTCCCCATGGGGAAGCCTTACCCTTTCTGAGGATGAAGAGGGAGGAGGGGATTGAGTGGGAACAGGGATCGCTATGTAAAATGAGAAAATATTGTATTAAAAAGAAACCTTAATTTAAAAAAAAAAACAGTACCAGGCAAGCATTGCATCTTGTAGAGGGGACTTTAAATCCAATCCCAAAGTAATTGGTTAACACAATACTCACACCACTGCTGCACCAGTGGGTAGGAATGGCTAAGCCAGTTGTAGTTGTGACTTCAGGATTCACAGATGGGTAACACTGTTATTTACTTTTCTTCCCCAGTTGGTGCAGGAGAATTGTCTGTATTCTGTCAATCATGATTTAAATAAATGCTGATTGGCCATTAGCCAGGATGTATAGGTGGGACAACCAGACAGGAAGTAGAGGCGGAGCAAGGAGAATGGAAGAATTCTAGGAAGCAGGAAGCTCCCTTGCCATTCCTGTCCAGACCACCGAAGAAGCAGGATGTGACCTGCCCTGCTGAAGAAGGTACTGAGCCATGTGGCTAACATAGATAAGAATGATGGGTTAATATAAGTTACAAGAGCTAATAAGAAGCCTGAGCTAATGGGCCAATCAGTTTATAACCTAATGCAGACTCTCTGTGTGATTTTTCCTTGGGACCTAAACGGCTGGGGGACCTGGTGGGAGGACAGAAACCAAGCAGGCCCTCATGTAACACCCAGTAGCATGCACAGAAGTTTCTAATGCAAAAATTATAGCCAGTTGGGATGAAATGTCTGGATTAGTAGCAACTTACATCCTCTGCATCCTATGAACAAAGTATGTGGTGTTTTCATCAATAAAGCCATACCATAAAGTTATGTACGGTAACCAAGAACAGTGGAAAGACCCTGTAATGTTTCCAGGAAGTATATGGGACTCCATTGACTAATAACTCAAAAACAGATAATTCATACCTATGCTGGGATTTTTGTTTGATAGCCTGTGGTGTCTTAGAGAGGCATTGTCTTTATTTTGTAAGATAACTCTATTCAAATTCCTTTTTATAACCATTAATTAGTGCAACCCACATTGGGGCAACTTAAGTAACAACACAGAAACTCACAATTGGCCGACTGCAGAGAACAAAAGACTGTGGAGTGCTTCACCCTAAATGGGGCAGCTATATCATACATCTCCTCTTAAGGTTCAAGGGTTATTGTGGAAGACGGTGCAGGAAGATTGTAGAATCCAGTGGTAGTGGACCTCTGCAGTAAACAGTATTTGCTAGGCAGTAGAGAGCCATTGCACACATGGGCTCAGCACCTACAACTGCGTGGATAAGGCCTTCACAAGTTCAAAGCAGAAAAAAATGTCTCAGCATGGAGCAGTTCCTGAAGTCCTACCTCTAGTCGGGAAGCCATTGGTAAACGTTGTGGGGTGGTATTCAATTTTCTTCAGGCGTGCAGCCCCTGAGAAGGGACCCATATTTCACTAGATGATCCTACCCCCACGCATGTATCTGCAGTACAAAGCAGAGTCAGTGGGTTTTAGAAAGCTGCTGAAAATGGTGGATGGGGGAAAGAGTGCTGGAATTCTTTTCGCCTTGCTCTTTGACTCTGGATACAATGTGACCAGCTCTCTCCTGCTTCCATCACCACAGGGAAGCTGCGCTCATTGCTATCTCTTCTGCCCCGGATGGACTGTATCCCACAAACTGAGCAAACCAATCCTTCCTCCCATAAGTTGCTTTTCTCAGGTATTTTGCCACGGCAACAAAAGTAGCTAATGCAATCTGCCAATCACAATTTCCTTATCCATCAAAAGCATCCTTTAGGAATGAAGAGGAAAACCAAAACATTTCCCAGAAGAAGAACAATTAATAATACTTGTCACTAGCAAACCAACCCTGATATAATGGCTGAAAACAAAACTTATTTTTAAAAAAGAGAACATGGACCTTCAGGAAGTAAAAAAGAGTGGAATAGAAAAAGACATATATATATATATAATAGGCTATCACTTTGTGAGTTTCCATAATTACATACTGCAATTGCACACTGATTATAATGTACTCATGAAAATTCCAAATATGTGGACGATAAAGTGACCAAAAAGAAATTAAGAGTCATCCTTCAGTCAAAGTGATAAAATGTCATACATTCTGTGATGATTTATGTGCATGTTAATACCTACAACACACTAGGATACATGGGCCCCTGCTTCAAATAATCAATAAGGAAGAGCAGAGGGAGGGTGATACTAAAAGAGCATAAATTACCATTAAAATGGGGAGCCAAAGAAAAGCAGAAAACAAAAAAAAAACTAGCCCTGAAAATTATTGAGACAATTAGTAAGCCTCTAGCAAACCTTACAAAAGTAAAAAGAAGGAAGACACAAATTACTAGTATCAACAATGAAATAAAGATGATACAGCAGATCCTGTAGGCATTAAAACAATAATAAAGGCACATTCCAAAAATTAAGTTAATAATTTTGCATGTAGGACTGTGTACACACATGTTCAAAAACATTTTCAGTTTTAACAACCCCAAGCGGGGAAATATTTGTGGCTTTCAGAGGATGGATGATTAAACAGAATTACAGCCGTACCATGGGCTAATACTCAACAAACACAAAGAAATGAACTACTGACATTTGCTGCAGTGGTGTCTATATCAAGGGAATTATGTCTAGAAGAAATAGGCAATCTCAAGAAGATATATTTCATATGAGTGTATTGACATAAGATTCTCAGAATGTCAAACCTATAGATGACAGGGAGTGGAATGGTGGTTGCCATGGAGAGGGGAGAGAGGCTGAGTGTTACTGTAAGAGGGACACAACACAAGAGAGTTTTGTACTGGTAGTGCAGCTGACCTTGACTTTGGAAGTGGTCACTGACACAAATATCCTTATGTGAGAAGATTGCATAGAGTTAACCATAGACGTTTCATCTGTATTCATATTCAGTATTGACAGATTGGAATAGCCTCAATTTCTCAAGTGTGAAGTGTGTTTGTATCACACCTTACACCCCCAGGCTACTAGGGTGAGCAAGTAAGAGAAAACAAATCCTTAGCAGTCTACCTTCTGGCACGCACTAATTCTGCTTAATGTATGTGTTAACAGTTGTTAGTATTAAGGGTATCATTTCCTCACCCGCTTCTAATGGTAACCAACATCTAGACCACTGAAGGTGACATTCATAAATGCAAGTGATGTTGGTCCTTTCCATTTGCACCATTTCAAAACCTGGTGAGAGAATCCTCAAGTGTCAAATGAATCTTTCCTTATTTGGGGTCCCCACTGTGGTTTTGTCTGACTTCCGTGCTGATGCCTGGGTTCAGCCACAGGTAGAGTTCAAAGTGAAATTTAAAGAGGGGAGGGCTGGGTTCTGCAACTACAACAGCAGAAGGTTTGCAAAATGGAAAGTGCTGAGTTTTGCACAAATCTTTGGTCAGTTTGCTTTCTGGGGCCAGGCAACTGCTCACAATGCTGGAGCCCTAAGCTCAGAGGAGAGAAGTGGGCGTGGAAAGGGAAGAGGCACCTTCCTGTATCCTGCAGCTACCCTGTGAGCAAAGGGGAGCTGGAGCTAAGACAGGCAAGAGCCGGCTCCTCGCAGGCTGCTCTGTCTACTGGTTGCAGGAAGTCACCTTCAGGGACTTTCTCCCTTCTCCAGGAAAACCTTCTCAAAGCTATCAGAACAAGGCCCCTGCAAATCTTCTGGCATTCAGGCACAAATCTCACAGAAATAAGCAAATTATGTACTTCTTACTTCAGTGCTTTGATTTTTTTCCTGCTAGCTGGTGCACACTGTGAGAACAAGGACTGTCCGTGTGTGTGTGTGTGTGTGTGTGTGTATGTGTGTGTGTGTGTGTGTGTGTGTGTGTAATTTTATTTTAAGATCATTGGTGTTTTACCTGCATGTATGTCTGTATGAGGCTGTCAGAAGCCCCAGAACTGGAGTTACAGACAGGTGTGACCTGCCATGTGGGTGCTAAGAACTGAACCCAGGTCCTCTAGAACAGTCAGTTTTCTTAACTGCTGAGCCATCTCTCCAGTCCCAACCCCATTTGTTTTTCAAGATAGGGTTTCTCTATATAATAGCCCTGGCTGTTCTGGAACTTGCTATGTAGATCACGTTGACCTCAAACTTAGAGATCTGCCTGCCTTTGTGAGATTAAACGCATGTACCACCACCGCCTGGTTAACAGGGGCTCCTCTTAGCCACTGCCTATCAGACTCCTAGCTCAAAACTGGCATGCAGTGGATATTAGATGAATTTTTCTGAATGAGGTCAGCTTCCCCATCCAAACGTCATCTGAACTCTCTCAATGGGTTTCTGTTCTTTGCAAACATGTATATAAAGAAATCAATGAAAAGTCAAAACCTCAGAAAAGCTCAGTCCAGATTTCTCTCCTCTCTTCTCCTCTTTATTCTTTCTTTCTTTTTCTTTCTTTGTTTCCTTGTTTCTTTCTTTCTTGTTTATTTTTTGCTTGTAAGCTATATATTATTGTTATATTATCTTCTCTTATTCTGCTCCAACACCTACTGACCTTTTCCTGACTAGGTAACCTCCCACCGTTAACTATATCCTTTTGTGTGAACGTCTTTGCAGGTAGTCACAACTGCTTCATATTCACAATTGCAGCAGCCAAGTCATATTCCAGAAGACATCATTTGATAGTATTACCCTCATCTGTGACTCTTACACTCTTTACACTCCCTCTTACATGATGCCCCCAGACCTCAGAGTGGACGAAATTGATGTCCTACTTAGGCTGAGCACACAGCAGTCCGTTATTCTCAGCACTTTGATGAGTTAGACATCTGTGCTCTGATTGTAACCCATGCTAAAGGAGGCTTCTCTGGTTAAGGCTGAAGAGTTGTGTTAGGCTATGTCTTACTGATAAGGCAATTTAACATCTCCATTTAGCAAAATATAGGTAGTAAATTCTCCCATAGAGACTGTGACCTCCTTAGCCATAGGGTTTTGACTAGGTTCACAGTACCAGCCATTAGTTTCCTCTCATGGAGAGGTCCTCAGACCCAATCAGGAAGCAGGAAGCAATTAGTTGCCTCCAAAACAGTCATACCACTATTGCACTCACAGTTCTATCTTGGCTGACAACTTGTCATTGTAGCACCAATGGCCTAAAACCAGATTAGATCACTGATGGCTTTTCACCCCCAGTAGCTTTCATAGAACGTTCTGGCACTATGAGTGCTAGTGAACAGGGAAGATGCTTCCAATTCAGTTACAGCTTGATTTCTCTGTTTCCTGTATCCAGAGTGTGTATGCTTTCTTCAGTAAAGGGTCTTGCAAGCTAGTTCTGGTGGGCAATCAGTCTAGGTTTTGTCCCCAAGAGTTTGCTTGCAAATGGATTCATTCTGTATGTAACACTAAAGGCCTGGATTTCTGGCTTGGGAACTTGGGAAGACTAAGTGCTGTGTCTTCTCAGGCTGGGGGTGAGACGAAAGTGGCGTACTGCTCCTTCTTCCCTTGCCTCCATTCTAGTTTCATTTTTAGCTTGCTAATCTGACCTTTACATTGTTTCTTTTTTCCAAAAAGGTGTTAAATGCAAAGAGAAAGTAGGTATTTTCCCCAACTGTTATTACCAAAGTGATACCACTTCGTTTCATAGATTCTTGGCACATGGGACTTATGAGCTGTTGAAGGTCCCTGTTCTTCACCCGTACAGCAGAATCCTTATTTCGGGGCTAACTCATCTTGGAAAAGTCAGACGGTAATTGTTTGTGTGTGAGAAGAGAACAATGTGCTCTTTGCCTTGCCTGTTAACCCCAATGGCTTAGCAAATGCCAGGCTTTTGAACAGATGACTTGTTTAGACACTAAATGAAGTCTTTGTCCCATTTAGTACAGAATCAAATAAACAAAATCAATATCCTTCAAGGATTACATAAGCTCACAAAATGAAGCCCATCTTGACAATAACATTTTATTTATTTACTTGCTTACTGATTTATTTATTTTTGAGACAGAGTCTCGCCCTATAGCCCAGGCTATCCTAGAACTCACTACATATTTCCAGTTTGCTTCAAACTCCTGGCAATCTTGTTTCCACTTCCTAAGTACTGAATTACAGGCATGAGCCACCACATGGACAAAAATAACTTTGAAAATACCAATCACTCTTTTATGCTAACTCTGGGTGATATGCTTTAATATGTAAGAAGATATTGCTTTTCCACCTGTTTCCAAGAAGGATTCTTATTTTCTCCTCCTCTTCTCCTCGCCCCCTCTCTCAGACAAAATTTCATCTATTTTCACATATTCAAAACAGGTCTTAAACTCACTATGTAGTTGAGGATGACTTCTGATCCCCCTGCTTCCACGTCCCAAGTTCTGGAATCAGAGTTGTGTGCCACCAGACCTGGATTATATGCTGCTGGAGATCGAACAAAAGGCTTTGTGTACACTAGACAAACCCTACTCCCCCAGTTCTTTTTAAACCAGACTAAGATGCCACATCACCTTCTCTGGGAAACCTTCCTCTAATTCCATCAGCATCATGCACACTTCTCTCCTGGATCTCTACAGCAGTCCCAGAAGGTTCCTTGGAGGACTTGACCCTGTACTTCCTTCTACCTATTTATCACCAGCCTTGGTGCCCCTGAATTAGAACTTTTAATGGTATAGCTGGGCTTTTTCAATCACTTGAAATCTGCTTCCTATGTAAGCTTAGGGATTGTGTGTGTGTGTGTGTGTGTGTGTGTGTGTGTGTGTGTGTGTGTGTGTGTGTGTGTGCACGTGCACGTGTGCACGTGTGTGTGTACAAGCACGTGTGCATGAAAATGTGGAAACCAGAGGTTGACAACAGTCTCTCCATTTTAGTTTTTGAGATGATGTCTCTCACTAAACTTGGAATTCACCAAATCAGCCATACAGGCTGGTGACTGAGCTTTAGGGATATGCTTGTCTCAGTCCCCACAGCACTCGGCCCTTTCCCAGCACTGGGAGATATATCTATTTGGACTTGGTTCTTATGTGGATGCTGGAAATCTGAACACAGGTTTGCATGCTTTCAAGGCAAGCACTTTACTCACTGAGCTGTCTCCCCAGCTCCATGTAAAGCTTTTAAAATACTTTTCCATGGTCCTCTATCATGCCTGAAATCCTGCATCCATATAGTCTGTTAGATTGACTGCAGCCAGGTATTTGCTAGTCTGTCTCCAGTGGTGTGCTATTATATGATCAGTAACTTGTTTCTAAAAGGAAAAGTAAATTCACAGTTTGTAAGAATCTTTGATTTCATAGCCCCAACACAGCTAATTTCAGTCTTCCCACATGAGGTAACACAACCTCCAAGCTGGAAAGAAATTCCCAAGAAGTCCATCACTAGCCCATGTCCAAATTCCGTAATCCTGCTTCAGTAGATACAGGTGACCTCGAAAGCGTGCAGAATGATAAAATGCAGTGAAAGTAAGTAGGCATTGAGTGTGGTTTGAGTATGTATGACCTCTGTTTTGAGTATATTGTGTTGAATTATAAATTTTTGTAGTCATCCCTCAGTATCTAGGTGGATCTAGTCCCAGCTGTTCTGCTGAATGTCAAAATATGAAGATGCTCAAATTCCTTATATAAAATGGTTTCACGTTTGCGTGTAAAATATGCAGATCATCCTATATAATTTAACTCTCTAAATGTTAGGAAAGTATTATTTGTGGTAATATTTTAAAGATTACCTGAAGATCAGAGTGCAGAGCTAAGTCACTAGTTAGCTATAGAGAGCAGGCAGCAGTGGCACACACCTTTAATCCCAGCTCTTGGAAGACAGAGACAGATGGATCTCTGTGAGTTCAAGGCCACCCTGGGCTACACTAGATCGATCCAGTTTCAAAGAGAAACAAATCAAGTGGAGGTGGCTCACACCTTTAATCCCAGTACTAGGGAGGTGGAAATGGGAAATGTGAGGCTGTTCAGAGAGACAGAGAGAGAGATAAGGCAGAAGGAGACAGGAGTTCAGGATTCAGTCTGAGGTTTCCTAGAGACGGCATTCAGTCTGAGGTCTTGTCAAGACAGGATACCCCAGTTGGTCTGAGGATTTCATAGAGGTAAGAACTAGTGGCTGGCTGCTCTAATCTTTCAGCTTTCAACCCCTAATATCTGACTCTGAGTTTTTATATTAAGACCAATTAGAAATCACTACAACCATTGACCTACACCCCTAGGCCTCAGATTGCTTGTAATGTCTAACACAATGTAAATGCTTTGTGGGTAGCTGTTATACTGCATTATTTAGGGAATAATGTGAAGTAAAATGCATGCAGCTGTTCAAGACAAGTACCTTTTGGAGAACATTTTTAATTCACACATTTTGCATCCGTAGATGTAGAATTCACAAATATGGAGCTGGTTATATAACTCATTGTTTTTAATTGTGTATTTTACAACTGGCCTGTAGATTTCTGGTCATCTATGAAGCTCTCACGAGTCAGGAGGAACTCACTTTAGCCCCTTACTGTCTCCCTGACTGCACTGGGAACTTTTGTCTTTACTCCGAACTGGGAGAGCTTTGTATGCTGTTTAACTACAAAACCACTAGCAAATCCTCTAGAGGAAGCTGTATTAGCTTCACCTAAGAACAAGGTCAGATCATCATTTTATATATATAGCACTTTGCTACCAACTTCCTCCATGTTGAGCCACGCCCCTCTGAGGAACTCAATTGGGCTCTGCAAATGTGATCTTTTCATTGAGGAGCTATCACCAGATTTCTCCCTGAAAAAAGCAGGCAAGATATTACAGATCTGATTATTTATCTATGTATTTATTTATCGAAGTGTTGAGTATAGAACCCAGAGGTTTGTTCATGCTAGGCTAGCATTCTCCATTGAAGAGTTTGACATTTTTTTTTAAAAGGCAGAATCTTACTAAGGTCTCTTGAACTCACTATTCAGCCTAGGCAGGCCTTGAACTTGAATGCTCCTGTCTCTGCCTCCTGAGTAGTTGAGATTACAGGCCTATACCAGCAGGCCTGGCCAGACCTGCTATTGAAGCCACCTACTGTTATAGAGCGAAAGAGAACTCTTTTCTAAGCTTCAGAAACTGACCATTAGAATGCCCTCGATACCAGCCCAAAGGGGATTGAAACACCTTCCACCGCAGTGTTTCATGTAATGAGGTTGACGACTCTGAAGCAGCAGGCCAGCCATCAGCAGGAGACAACCAGAAAGAGTCACAGTGTATTTGAGTTCAAATCCAAAGGGCGATAAGCATGCCTGCCAGTTACTCATAGGACCCTCTAGAAGTGAACTTTCAGTAACCATAGCAATAGATAACATGCAATGAGTGCTTTGTACTTCTGTGCCCAGCAGAGTATAAAGCTATCCTTAGAGTGTAATGAAGCCTCCCAGAAAGTCTTCAACTTCACTGAAATCAGCAGTTTTCTGGGGCCATTGCCAGTCTAGAAAGACCACACAGTGGTGGGGATCAAAAAGGTTTTACTTTATAAAGCATTCAAAATAATTGCTAAGACTCTCTAAGAAATCACAGTTGATGCAAAAGTCTCTCTTTAGCGACCCCTTTTATTCCAAGATTGTGTCATTTAAACTGGCAGAAGCTGTGGCTTTCTCGTGAGTGTGTCCAGGTCACCTTGAATCACTCCCCTGAGAAGTGTGGCAGGAAGAGATCCCACAGGCTCAGCTTTTCCCTTTTCTGGCATCCGTTCAGAGAACTGAAATACGTTGGCTTTTCAAGGCAGTGGGTGACTCGACACACAGTCCCCTACAATCTTCAATAGTTTGACATTTCAAATCATTTGAATAAATCAAAGTGACAGGGGCACCTTAAGTTGCTGAGTTGGGGAGACTCTTATAGACAGTGAAAAAGACATTTTCATTTTGTTGCTGATGAGCAAGATGAGGAAAGTTGGTAAAGGAAGTGGGACACTTTGTGGCAAGAACCTTTACAGAGAGAGGGTTCCAGTGAAACCTCTGACCCTGGCAGTAACGACCTGGTGCAGAAATGTTCCAAACTATCCAGAATGTGCCCTTTAAAATCCTGGCATGAGGGTCTAGGATGTTGCTCACTTGCCTACCATGTGTGAGAGTTGGTTCCACTCCCAGTACTGTGCAAATGTGTTGTGGAGACACATGCAAATAATTGTAGCACTTGTGAAAGGAAGCAAGAGGATCAGAAGTTCAAGGGCATCCATGGCTATATAGCAAGTTCAAAACTAGCCCGAGTTACATGGAGACCTTGTCTCAAACACACAGGGGACCAGAGAGATGGCTAGTTTGCTGTCCTGAAGAAGACTGGGTTCTATTTCTAGCACCCACATTGGATAGTTCACGACTGCCTCTATCTCCAATTCCAGGAGATCTGGCACCCTCTTATGGCTTCTGCAGGCCATACACATGCTGCATACATATATACACTCAGGCCATAAACAGACACATAAAAAACACAAATCCATAAAAACAGAACAAAAAGAAAGTCGACAAAGCAATAAGGCAACAAAATAAATCCCACCTGATATGTAGAATTTACCTTCTGCATGAAAACAAAAAAAGCTTTGATCCAGTAATTTCTAATGCACACTGCAAATTCTTAGTGTCACATAAAGAAGTGCAGCCAAGGCCTGCAACATGTCTCAATGAGTAAAGGCACTGGTCCCCAAACCTGAAAACCTAAGTTTGATACCCATAAATCCACGGGGCAGAAGGAGAGAAGCAACCCGAGTAAGTTGTCCTCTGATTTATACATGGCTCACATGTGTGCTATGGCATGCATACACCCCATAAATAAATGTTATAAAAATAACATTCAAAAATGTTTTGTTTTGTTTTTAATTACAGAGAGCAGGGGTTATGTGCGCATAAGTGCAGCTGCCCTTGGAGCCCAGAAGGGGGCATGTGATACCCTGGAGCTGGAGTTGCAGAGTAGTTCCGAGCCACCCAATGTGCTGGTAATGGAATGTGCTCAGGTCATCTACAAGAGGAGCGTGTGCTCTTAACTGCGGCTTCATCTCTCCAGCACCCCTGACCCTCTATGTTTAAAGAGTCATATCCAGTTTTTTTTTTTAAGTGTAATTTGGACCTAGGTTTCCAATACCTATTGACTGCAGTCTTTTCCTACAAAAAAGACCATTGTTTAAAAACATAAGCTCAGACATTCTTCTATTTGGAGGCAGGAACATCCTAAATCTTCTTAGAAACTACTATGCTCAAAACAGAGGGGAAAAGGAAGCAAGCAAAGAAACAAAAACATACAAGAGCAGGGTGGTGGTGGCGCACACCTTTAATCCCAGCACTTGGGAGGCAGAGGCAGATGGATCTTCGTGAGTTTGAAGCCAGCCTGGCCTATAAGAGTTAGTTCCAGGGCAGGCATCAAAGTTACACAGAGAAACCCTGTCTCAAAAAAATAAATAAATGAATAAATAAAAAATTAAAAAAAAAACAAAACACACAAGCAATTTGCATGGAAAGTTGAAAAATAGTCTTTGAGCCCAGTTTAGGACAGAAGATAATTTCATGTGAATCAACTAGTAGTTATAAATAGGTGATGGGGGCATTATGAAGATCTAACACAGAGGGGGTTAGGGCAGGGCTACTTCATAGTTGAGTCACTGTAACTGTCAAGTGGGCGTCGTAAGATTCGCCAACAAACCCCAGTAACTCGCTCGGGGGATGGGTTTCTTTGTCTTTTGGCTTTCAGTTTAGACACAGAAAGAAGCCAAAAAGACTGAAGGAATGATCTAAGTAGGCAAAGCTGAAACTAAGAAGGGCTTCTAAGCTCCCCTTTGCAAGTGCACACTGAGTGAAGACAATTAACTCTGAACGCTTAGGAAGAAAATACGGCTACATGACCAGCTCCTGGACACAGGAACATCCTAGAAGGAGACCCTTTAGTTCTTGAGTTACTAATGCTCCCTTAAGATGGCATTGCCAGTGGCAACTCTATAACCAGGTCAGGACAAATGTGTTGTCTCTAGTAACTAAACAGAAGCAGTAACCGCAATCCCGCCAGCACCTTAGAATCACTCAGGCGTCCACCTCCCATCTCTTTTGCCATGGGGACACTGGGATTATACATGTATACTGCTATGCCTGCCTTCATGCGGGTTCTGAGGATTTGGATTCAGATCCTCATATTTTCATGGCAAGCACCTTACCCACTGGGCGATCTCCCCAGGCTTACCCTAAAGTTTTTAAAAACCCTTGACATCTGAACACTTCAATCAAATAAAATAAGAATCTCTGGTGTGGGGAATAACATACAGGAATTAGCAGTTTTGTTCTTGATTGATTGATTTAACTTCGAGGCATCACTATTTCAACCCACTCTTAGGTTATTTAAATGTGTGCCAAATGTCAAGAGCCACAAACTAAGAAGTAATGACACATAGATGAAATTATAAAGGACTCTAACATGTATATAGACATATGCTATTTCAGATGGTGCTTTCCCTAGTAGCTGGCATGCAATATGAGTAATCAGCATTAGTATTTGCCATGGTCCATTAAATTCTATAAAACATATTACCATAGACTAGGTACCTAGTTCATAGACAACCTTTGTTTTTTTCCATGTGGCCACACTAAGCCTGTTCCTGGGATTCTATTTTCATGGCCTGATCATCTTCCAATGACCTCACATACATCTTAGTATGTTATCAGAAGACTCAACTTCAACATATAAAGTTTAGGAGACACTATAGAAGTGTTGGTGGGTCATTTTAGCATTGAAGCACATGCAGTTAGAACACTTAACCAAGGAGTCAAGTCTGTGCTCGGAAATTGACCAGGCAGGAGCCCTTTGATGTCCTTTGCAGAGAGATGGGATCCTGAATTCCCATGACTTGGCACCTGGCGCCATTAGGTGATCAAGCTAGGGTTCAGGTATTGAAGTCGGACAGGTAGCAGACTCCTCAGACCACACTGTAAATCTGGAATTTAAAACTGAAGTAAAATGGAAAGACATTCAGCCTGGAGACCATGGTGAATGGATAGAGCAGTGGCATTGGGTCATAAGAGGGAGAATGCAGCAATCAGCTCCACACTAGAATCATTAGCCAGCTGCAAATTGTGTCTCCTTCCTTTGGCAGGAATTTGGAATTTTAGGAGGATCTGCTAAGTCACCTACTTTATATTACATATATTACAACTAGCTGTTGTAGTCAAAAGTAACTTTCTCTAGTTGAGGTCAAAGTCTGGTAGAATGTTACAATTCTCTTGACTAGGGAACTGTGTGCTGGTGTGGTTGGCTGGGTACTTACATGATTGCTGTTCTACAGTTGAAGACCTCCAGTCTGACTATTAGAATAGCACAGGATGAAATACTGTGTTAGAACTCTTGGAGGCTGTTAATTCACCTAATAGCTCTTCATACAGTACATGACAAATTAAGTGATGGTGGTTTAAAAAATAAAAAATTTTTCTGGACAGTGGTGGCACATGCCTTTAATCCCAGCACTCTGGAGACAGAGACAGGTAGATCTCTGTGATTACAAGGCCAGCCTGGTCTACAGAGCTAGTTCTGGAACAGCCAGGGCCACTACACAGAGAAACCCTGTCTCAAAAAGAGAAAGAAAAGAAAAAAAGAAAGAACAATTTCAATAAATTGGAGGATTTTCTCAACTTTTTTTTTTAAAGGGGGCAAACACTTCCAAAAGAGCCGAATGATGACACAGGACAAAAACATGTTAAACAAAGAGTTCCTAGAGTTGCTGAATCTTCAAGAAAGAAAAGGAACTTTCTAGGTGAAGACCTTGAGGGGACTTCCGAGGCAGAGGAGATTGGGAAGAAAAAGATGTTTCAACAGGACCAATGTGCAGATCACTGTGTCAGAGGCTGGGAGAGGTCCAAACTGCACATGAAAAGAAATACAAGTACCACATGATTAAGAACCTGTGTGCCTTGCTGGAGAGCTAAATGTCACCCTATTGGCAACATGGAAGTACAGGGCCTGAGCTTCTGGTTTTAGCTACATGTTAGAATCACTATCAGGAGTCGGTGACCTCCACAGGATGAGACCTGAGCCAGTGACTTTTGCCAGAGCAGGCCCTAGGCAATGACCTCCACAGGAGCAGGTACAAGGGAGTGGCTGCCAAGGGAACAGGCCTGAGCTAGAGACCTCTGCTGGACCGGATGCAAGTCAGGGACCTCTGAGGGAGCAAGCCTGAGCCAGAGACCTCTGCAGGACCAGGTCCAAGCCACGGACCTCTGTGGGAGCAGGCCCAATACAGGGATATCTGCAGGAACAGGCCTGAACCAGTGACCTCAGCCAGAGCAGGCCCAAGGCAGAGACCTCCACAGGATGAGACCTGAACTAGGGACCTCCAGCAGAGCAGGCCTGAGGCAGCAACTTCCATTTGAGCAGTCCTGAACCAATGACTCCCATTGGAGCAGGCCTGAGCCAGCAACCTCTGCCAGAGCAGGCCCAATGCAGTGACCTCCACAGGATGAGACCTGAACCAGGGACCTCCACCAGAGCAGGCCTGAGGCAGCGACCTCCACAGGAACAGGTACAAGGGAGTGGCTGCCAAGAGAGCAGGCCTGAGCCAGAGACCTCTGCAGGACCGGATGCAAATCAGGGACCTCCTTGGGAGCAGGCCCAAGCTAGGGACATCTGTGGGAACAGGCCTGAGCCAGCAACCTCTACCAGAGCAGGCCTGAGCCAGAAACTTCCACAGGAGCAGTCTTGAGCCAATGACCTCTGCTGGAGAGAGCCCGCGGTAAAGACCTCCACAGAAGCAGATACAAGGGAGTTCCCACTGAGGGAACAGGCCCAGGCCAGAGATCTCTGCAGGACCGGACATGAATCAGGAACCTCCAAGGGAGCAGGCTTGAGCCAGTGACCTCCATTTGAGCAGTCCTGAACCAATGACCCCCAATGGAGCAGGCCTGAGCCAGCAACCTCTGCCAGAGCAGGCCCAACACAGTGACCTCAGCAAGAGCAGCCCAAAGCAAGTAATGTCTGTGGGAGCAGGACCAAATGACTCCTGGGATTACAGAGTGACCTCTGGGAGCACTGAGTTACCTCTGGGAACACTGAGTGACTTCCGTAGTAACTGGAACCATAGCCCTGACTGCACCATGAGGAGCAACCATCTGAACCTTGGATCCACTGGCACCTGGAAGATTGATCACCAGAGATACAGCCCCAACTACACCAATCAGAAAAAACAAAATTGGTAGACACAATAAGAGAACACACTTAGCACCACAAAGAGCAACATGACACATAAAGGCAGACCTATCAGGATTACACCTGACTTCTCAATGGAAACAATGAAAGCCAGAAGGTCCTGGTCAAGCATTATTTAGATATTAAGAGGCCACAGATGCCAGCCCAGACTACTATACCCAACAAAACTTTCAATCACCATAGACGGATAAAATAAGATATTCCATGACAGAACCAGATTTAACCAATACCTAACCACAAACCCAGCTCTACACAAAGTACTAGAAGAAAAACTCCAACCCAAGGAAGTTGGCTACATCAACAAAAACACAAACAATAGATGATCTCACAGCAGCAAATCCTAAAGAAGAGGAAAAACACACAAAATAACATCACAAACAGTGAAAACTAAATTAACAGGAGCTAGCAATCACTGGTCATTAATATCCCTTAATATAAATGGACTCAACTCACCTATAAAAAGACACAGGCTAACAGATTGGATATGAAAACAGAATCCATCCTTCTGCTGCATACAAGAAACACACCTCAACCTCAAAGACAGACATAGCCTCAGATTAAAGGATTGGGAAAAAAATATACCAATCAAATGGACCTAAGAAACAAGCAGGTGTAGCTATCGTAATATCTAACAAAATAGAGTTCAAGCTAAAATCAATCAAAAAAGACCAAAAAAAAAGACATTTCATATTAGTCACAGGAAAAATCCATCGAAAGGAAGTCTCAATACTGAGCATCTATGCCCTGAATACAAGGGCACCCACATATGTAAAAGAAACACTTCTAAAGCTTAAATCATACGTTAAACCCCACACACTAATAGTGGGAGACTTCAACACCCCACTGTTGAAGGAAGGCACTTGTTGGTTCCCAGCTGGTCAGCCCTGAAATAATCACACAGAAACTATATTAATTAAATCACTGCTTGGACCATTAGCTCTAGCTTCTTATTGTGTAACTCTTATATTAATTTAACCCATTTTTATTAATCTGTGTATCGCCATGTGGTTGTGGCTTACCAGCTAAAGTTCCCAGCATCTATATCCAGTGGCTTCATGGCTTCTCTCTGACTCCGCCCTTCTTTCTCCCACCATACAGCCTAACTTTCCCCACCCACTTCTGTTCTTCCCTGCCATAGGCTCAAAGCAGTTCTTTATTCATTAACCAATAAAAGCAACACATAGACAAAAGGAACCCTCACACCACCCCATTCTCACCACCAGACAGGTCTGTCAGACAGAAAATTAACAGAGAAATAAGGGAACTAACAGATGTTATTACTCAAATGGACTTAACAGATATCTATAGAACATTCTATCCAAACATAAAAGAATATAACTTCTTCTCAACACCTCATGGAATATTCTCAAAAATTGACCACATACTAGGTAACAAAGCAAACCTCCACAGATAGAAAAAAATTGGAACACCATGGCTTAAAATTAGAATTCAACAGCAATACTAATTCCAGAAAGCCCACAGACACATGGAAATTAAACAGTGCTCCCCTGGAGCACCAATGGGTTCAAGGAAGAAATAAAGGAAGAAACAAAAGATTTCCTAAAATTCAATGAGAATGGCCATCCAACATACCCAAATTTATGGGACACAATGAAAGAAGTGTTAAGAGGAAAGTCCATAGCACTAAATGCCTGCATAAAGAAGCTGGGAAAATACCACACTACTAACAGAACATATGAAAACTCTAGAACAAAAAAAGCAAACTCAACTAGGAGAACTAAATGGCAGGAAATAAACAAATTGAGAGCTGAAATCAACAAAATGGAAACAAAGAAAACAACACAAACAATCCACAAGACAAAGAGTTGGTTCTTCGAGAAAATCAGCAAAATAGACAAACCTTTATTCAAACTAACCAAAAGTCAGAGAGAGAATATCCATGTTAACAAAATCAGAAATGAAGAGGGGGACATAACAACAGACACGGAGGAAATACAGAGAATGATGAGGTCATATTTCGAAAACCTGTACTTCATATAATTGGAAAACTTAAAGGAAATGGAAATTTTTCAGGATAAACATCACTTATAAAAATTAAATTAAGATCAGATAAGCAAATTAAATAGGTCTATATCTACTAAAGAAATAGAAACAGTCATCAAAAGTCTCCCAACCAAAAAAGCCCAGGACCAGATGGTTTCAGCTCAGAATTCTACAAGACTTTCAAAGAGGAACTAATACCAATACTCCTCAAATTATTCCACATAATAGACACAGAGGGAACATTGCCAAACTCTTTTTATGAGGCTACAATTACCCTGATACCAAAACCACATAAATACAATACTAAGAAAGAGAATTACAGGCTAATCTCACTCGTGAACATTGGTGCAAAAATACTCAATAAGATACTGGCAAACCAAATCCAAGAACACATTAGAAAAATCATCCACCATGATAAAGTCGGCTTCATCCAAGAGATGCAGGGATGGTTCAACATACCAAAATATGTCAATGTAATCCACCATATAAACAAACTGAAAAGTTAAAAACCACGTGGTCATCTCATTAGATGCTAAGAAAGCCTTCAAAAAGGACAACATCCCTTCATGATGAAAGTCTTAAGGAGAGCAGGGATACAAGGAACATACATAACATAATAAAGGCAACACACAGCAATCCAACAGCCAATCAAACTAAAGGGAGAGAAACTCCCAGCGATTCCACTGAAATCAGGAGCAAGACAAGGTTGTCCACTCTCTCCATACCTATTCAATATAGTTCTTGAGGTACTAGCTAGAGCACTAAGACACCAAAAGGAGGTCAAGGGGGAAAAATCAGAAAAGAAGAAGTCAAACTCTCACTATTTGCTGATGATAAGAAAGTTTACATAAGCAACCCCAAAAATTCTACCAAAAGAACTTCTACATCTCATAAACACTTTCAGTAATGTAGCAGGATAACTCAAAAAAAAGTCAGGAGCCCTCCTTTACAAAGATGTCATTGGGCTGAGAAGAAATCAGAAAAACATGATCTTTAACAATAGCCACAAATAGCATAAAATATCTCAAAGTAACTCTAACCAAACAAGTGGAAGACTTGTATGACAAGAACTTTAAAACTTTGAAGAAAGAAATCGAAGAAGACACCAAAAGATGGAAAGATATCCTGTGCTCTTGGGTAAGTAGAATTAGCATAGTAAAAATGGCAATCTTACCAAAAGCAATCTACAATTCAATGCAATGCCCATCTAAATTCCAGCAAGGTCTTCACAGACCTTGAAAGAACAGTACTCAACTTCATATGGAAAAGCAAAAACCCCAGGATAGCCAAAACAATCTTATACAATAAAGGAACTTCTGTAGGCACCACAATCCCTGACTTCAAACTCTACTACAGAGCTACAGTACTGAAAAGAAACTGGTATTGGCATAAAAAAAAAAACAGAAAGGAGGACCAATGGAACCAAATTGAAGACCCAGATATTAATCCACACACCTACGAACACATGATTTTTGACAAAGAAGAAAAACCTATGAAATTTAAAAAAGAAAGCCTCTCAACAAAGTGTGCTGGCATAACTGGATATCAACACATAGAAGAATGAAAATAGATCCGTATCTCTCGCCATGCATAAAACTCAAGTCCAAATGGGTCAAAGACCTCAACATAAAACCAACCACACTGACCCTCACAGAAGAGGAAGTTGGAAGTAGACTTGAATGCATTGGCACAGGAGACCACTTCCTAAATATAACCCCAGTTATAAATGGAACCTCTTGAAACTGAGAAGCTTCTGTAAAACAAAGGATATGGTCAACAAAGACAAAACGACACCCTACATAATGGGAAAAGAGCTTCACAAATGCCACATCAGACAGAGGGCTGACCTCCAAAATATACAAAAAAATCAAGAAATTGGTCATCAAAAGAACAAATAATCCAATAAAAAATGGAGTACAGACCTAAACAGAGAACTCTCAACAGAGGAATCTAAAATGGCTGAAAGACACTTAAAGAAATGTTCAACATCCTTAGCCATCAGAGAAATGCAAATCAATTCTGAGATTCCATCTGACACCTGTAAGAATGACCAAGATCCTAAACACTCATGATAACTTATGCTGGTTGTGGGGTAAAGGGAACACTCCTCCATTGCTGGTGGGAGTGCAAACTGGTACAGCCCCTTTGGATATCAGTATAGTGATTTCTCAGAAAATTAGGAAATAACCTACCTTAAGACCTAGAAATACCACTTTTGTGTATACACCCCAAACATGCGCAATCCTACCACAAGGACATGTGCTCAACTACATTCATAGCAGCATTGTTTGTCATAACCAGAATCTGGAAACAACGTAAACGCCCCTCTACTGAAGAATGGATAAGGAAATTGTGATACATTTACACAATGGAGTACTACACAGCAGATAAAAATAATGACATCTTGAAATTTGTGGGCAAATGGATGAATCTAGCAAACATATTGAGTAAGGGAACTCAGACTCAGAAAGACATATGTTATATTACTCACTCATAAGTGGCTTTTAGACATAAAGCAAAGAAAAACCTGCCTACAATTCACAATCCCAGAGAACCTAGGCAACAATGAGAACCCTAAGAGAGACACACATGGATCTAATCTACATGGGAAGTAGAAAAAGACAAGATCTCCTGAGTAAATTGGGAGCATGGGGACCTTGGGAGAGGGTTGAAGGGGAGGGGAGAGGAAGGGAGGGGAGTGGAGAAAAATATATAGCTCAATAAAAACAATTTAAAAAAGAATCACTATCACTTGAAGAGACTTTAAAATACTAATTCCTAGAGAGCACGCCCTGAGATTTGTACCCCATTGCTTTCAGGTACAGCCTAGGTTTCTGGAAATCTACCCAGGGATGTTTGTATGAGGCTAGTGGAAATGTTTCCGACAGCCCAATGCGACCATTGGTTCTTGTTTTATAAAGCTCATGCAGACGGCTCCAGTGGGCTATGTGGTCTAAGAGGGAGAGTCAAGAGGGATTTCCAAGGAAATTTGCATCATTGAATAGCACTTGTGGTTGGAAAATGGTCCATTAACTTTGGGAAATAAGGCAGCAGTTCTTCAAAATTTGAAAGCTATGAAATGATGCAGCAGTTTCTTTTTAATTATTTTATTAAATTTTATCTGTTCATTAATTAGTCGATTAATCTGTATGTGAGTGTATGCGTAACTGCAGCAGTCAGAAGACAATTTGTATGAGTCAGTGTTCTTCCACCACGTAGCTCTCCAGGATCTAATTTAGATCTCCAGGATTGGCAATATTTGCAATCTCAACATCTCCCTGACCCAGCAATTTCAACGCTAAATATATATTCAAGAAGACTAGAACCATGTCCATACGAACACGTGCATACAACCGTAGCAGAATTATTCATGATAGCTCCAAATCATAAAAACCAAAATTTCCTTCAAATGGTAAATGGATGATGAATACGTGCATGAATGCATTGGAATTTTTCAGCCATAAAGCACAGGACTGAAGGACTGGCGCATGCGACGATATGGATGGATCTTTTACTTATTAATGCCAAGTGTGTGTATGATTCCTTTTGTATGAAAAGCCTGCATCCGCTTGAGGGCATGTCTCTTTCTCTTACGTGTCTCTCCCTGTCTCTTCATGCCTGAGCTGAAACCTATGCTAAAACTCCTTTTTTTTCCCAAAATGTTTTTCTTTTCTTTTATAAATTAACACTTTTTATCACATTTATTTGTGTGGGGTCAGAGGTGCCAGTAATGTTTAAGGAGATCCAAAGACAATTGGTGACAAATGGCTTTCTCCTTCCATCAGGGGCCCTGGGGATCAAGCACAGGTCAGGCTTAGTGCTAGGTGCTCTTACCAGCCAAGCCATCTCGCCAGCCCTCAAACCTTTTTTTTTTTTTTTAATAAACACCAACTCTACTTCACACCAACTCCTCCTGAAATACTTTTCTGTGCCTTAAGTCTACCACCTTCCTTTCAGTGAAAGTCTCCTCGCTGGAAAAACAAATCAGGCAGCAGGTGGCAGCATTGAGCGTCTCTTGCTGCAAAAGTTCTTTCTTGGTGAGGCTAAAGTGGAGCTGGGTTGTCTTTTACTGCTGCTTAGCTGCGCGACCATATTCTTTCCGTCTGCATGCTACATTCATTCCTTAGTTGTTGTTGAGGGTTTTTTTTTTTTTTTTTTGGCCAGAGAGACACCTAATTTTTAATGTGCACCACCGCTTCTAAAGATAGGAATTACCTATAGAGCGATCCCTAGCTTATTTCTAGGTCAAACTGAATAAACATGCTGTTCCTGGCGTTATTAAAGATCAGAGTCTGGGTCCTGGCAACCCTAGAAAACTAGGCTCCATCATTCATCTTGAACAAGCCAATTAAACAAACAAGTAATAGGGAAAACTGGGGAGAAAAGATTTATTCAATGTAGTCACATTACGAAAAGGGACAAAGAGATCTGTTGACCTCCCCCATCCCGTGTCCCTGCCTCGCTTTTTCAAGGGTCCTAACATGAGATATAGGTTTAACCAGGGGGTCAGAGGTATTGCACAGCTAGGCAATCCTGGCCAAGGTGTGGTCCTGTCTCTCGTTGTCTTAGCTCCAGTCTTTCCTGTAAGGTGATGTGGAAAGCTGTCGGGAATGTGAGAAATCTCTCTTGGGGACACAAGTTCCCCTTCTGGCTGGCAACAGGCTTCATTCTGACTTTTCTCCCAGTGCATGATGTGTGAGGAAGTTACAAATCCTTGGGATACCTTGTTTTGATAGTCTAATAGTAAAAGTGTCTGTTTCTAGAACACTGGAGTAAATATCAGGACAGCAACCATTGAAACTGTCTGTAGGGACATCACTGTACAAACATATCCACCAGTATCCTAAGTGGACATACCTGAGACCTTATTAAAGTAAAATTATTCTGGAGCGTTCCATGGAAAGGCGAACCTCATTGAACAGGACATGTAGATCCAAAAGAGAAATGGCTGCTTCTCCACACAAGTCTGCTCCAGCCCCTCTTCTCTTGGTCCTGGAATTTTCCTATCAACACACCATGCTTTGACTTCTGTGAGTTCCTGCCTCAGGCATGAGGAGCCCTGCTGACCTTTCTCCCTGACACTATTGCTATTTCGTCACTTTGCTTTTACAGCCTCCAGCTCTCTCCTGCAGAGACTGATTCCTATCTTTATTTCTGGAGCCTCACAAAATGATGGTTCAAGGAAGGGGCCTCTAAAACTTTCCATGTCCAAAACAGATGAATTTCGTCTTTGGGGTCTCTCCTTTCACGAGAGGTTAAAAACGCAGCTGTTATGCATACATAATAATGTCTTTTCCAATGAGTGTACTATGAGACACAGTATGATTTGTGGACTCAGAAAGCCCACCCAGGAAAGCCTACAAGCAACACAGGCCAACCCAGTGATATCTTAATCCTGGAGGGAAACTCAGTTCCCCAGAGGATTCTGACTCTCTCGCTCTCTCTTTTTTTTCTTCAGCCCCGGGAACACAGGAGAGATAAGTTGTTAGCCTCATTGTCAATTGAAGAGCTGAGAGATTTGGTGTGAAACCTCATGGCAAAGCAAGTTTTCATGTATGAGGCTAACTCCCTTTCCCTGACTAACAATTAAGACGAGGAAAGCTGCCGCCTTACGCCTCATCATCATTAAGGCTTATCCCTGCGGTGTCCACTAAGAGTCATCCCTTCGGAAGTTCAGATTTGCGACTAAGGATTCCATGGTTTTATGGCGAAAAGTAAGCAGATCAATAATTTACTGTTATTGGCTGTGATGAGTCTAGATGAACTCTGAGAAATCTCGGGCATTCTGGGCTTTTTCATGCACAGGTTTTTGTAGATAGTGCCTATGCATTTGCTTTGTCTTTCCACTTCATCCAATGGGCCTGTAAGAAAATGCCCAGATAAACTGAAATCGTCAACTTAACCCAAATTCATTTGAGGTCATCCTATAACTGGAGTCTGGAGGCAAAAGCACCAACTCTGACAGCCATGGCATGCTAGACTCAGTCTTCAACCCAGGCTATTAACTCAAGAGATTTAACTGACGTGCATTGGGAAAGAGAACAGACAAGGGTTCAGTGGACTCCCCCGAGTTACAATTTATGGCACTAATGGGAACTTCAGACAAATAGAGAAAAAATTGGGGCAGGGGATGAGTTATACTCAATTAAGCAATTCTGGTCAAGCTGTGGTCCTGCCAATCAATGTCTCAGTGTTGGTCCTGAAAAATGGTCCCATTAAAGGTAGTTACTATTCTCATAACCTGGCGGGACCAATCTGGTTCGTTCAGGATGAATATATCTGTTTTCGCTGTACCCTCAGCCATCGCAGCTGCCCTCATCTGGGAGGGAGGTTTGTCCTGCTAGGCTGCTGTTCTTGTAATCTAAGATGGCTGAAGATGTGGGACAAAAAATGCTTTGTGTCTTCAGGCTTGAAGGGGAAAGAAATCGGTTAGGTGTCACTGGGTTTTTACATGACGTTCCTTAGCGCTTATCATGCAGAGTCAAAAAGGAGTCTTATCCTGAGTAAATGGGGACAGACAGAATGAAAGCAAGGATTCAGGGAGTTCATCTAAATATTTAGTTAGCACAAGTGAGGGAGGGGGTCAATCCTCAGCAAAAGCAAGTCTAAGTGCTTGTTACAATGGGACTTACATCTTTAACAAGTTAGCTGATCTAAAATTGGTGATAAGGGGAAAGTAGAGAAAGCATACATTTGGGCTGTATTTATAGCTCTTAGATGTAGATACTATGTCCATGTTTTCTCTTTCAGATATGAGCTCCTGGGCGCTTATTAAAATATAGTTATTTTATTTGATCTTGAACAATATTTTTCTATATTCAAGATATTTATAAAGAAAAACAAGGCAGAAAAGAACCATCAAGTATGAGAAAGAGACAGAAAACTTAACTGATGTAGAAATTGTGTAAGACTAAGTCTCATGTTGCACAAACTGGCTTCAAACTCCCTGTGTAGGAGCTCAAACTTGAGCTCCTGATCCCTCTGCTTCCTGATCCCAAATACCAGGACTGTAAGCAGGCACCACTGTGAAAGTTAAAGAGAAAACAAAATAGTTTTTGGATTAAAAAAGATTTTATATAGTAGAAGATTTTTGTTCGCAAGGATTACTCCAAAATGGAAAAAGACAAGGACAAAACCAGGTTAAAGGATGTCATGAAGGCTTTTGGAAGGTGAAAATTATTTTAAACTTTCAATCTCAGGGCTGGACGGTTGCATCAGCAGTTAAGACACTTGTTGCTCTTGCAGAGTATTGAGGTTCAGTTCCCAAACCCATAGGGTAGCTCACAATGACCTGGCCTATAACTCTAGGGATCTGACATCTTCTTCTGACCTCCAAGGGCTACTGTGCATAGCCATACACTCAAGAACACACGCACGCTGTGTGCACACCTTTAATCCCAGCACTTGGGGGGCACAGGCAGGTGGATCTCTGTGAGTCTGAGGCCAGCCTGCTCTACAGAGTGAGTTCCAGGACAGCTAGGACAGTTAGCAGAGAAACTCTGTTTCAAAAAATTCAAAAAAAGAACACACACACATAAATACTGAAGTGTGTGTGTGTGTGTGTGTGTGTTTATGATTAAGTGACTATAATTAAAGTTTTCTTTTTAATTCCTAAAATCAAGAAGGATGTCGTAGCACACAATATCAATGCCAGTACTCAGGAGACATAGCCAGGCAGATCGCTGAGTTCAAGTCCAGACTAGTTCACATAGTGAGTTTCAGACCAGCCAGAGATATACATTGAGGCTCTGTCTCAAAAAAAGTACTAAGATAAAGTCTTAATAACACTTATTTCAGGAGCCTTCTCCAGATATTAGGAGGAAGCTACCAGAAAAAATGGAATGACAAGCTGACTGTGGTAGTGCATGTCTTTAATCTCAACACTTGGGAGGCAGAGGCAAGTGGATCTTCATGAGTTCAAGGCCAGACAGGTCTACATAGTGAGTTCAAGGCCAGCCAAGACAACATAGTAAGACGTATCTCAAAAAAAAAAGGAGAGACAGTAGAGTACCCAGATAGCCCTAACTCAGTATTTCAACTTAGCTTTGGGAGTTGACAATAACCAGAGTAAAATAGGAATGACCAGAAAGGCCCAGGCAAAGTGGTTACAGTCCAACGCTTGGCTGTGGATCCCTGCAACTGCTCCCATCAGTTACTGGTGTAGGTTCTATGATAACAGGGTAGTCACCAATCTGATGACAGGGGCAGGTCAGTTCAGGCACCATCTCCACTATTGCTAGGAGTCTTACCTGGGACCATCCCTGTGGATTCCTGGGAATTTCCCTAGCCCCAAGTTTCTCCCTAATCCTATAATGGTGCCCTCTATCAAGATATCTCTTTCATTACTCTCCCCCTCCGTCCCAACTCAACCACCCTAATCCCTCATGTTCCCATCTCCCACCCCCTCCCCTTTACTCCCTACACCCCTAATTTACTCAGAACATCTCATCTATTTCCCCTTCCCAGGGAGATCCATGCGTCCTTCTTGGGTATGGTTCCCCATGTTACCTAGCTTCTCTGGGGCTGAGGATTGTAGCCTGGTTATCCTTTGCAATCAAAGCATGTCTTGACTTCTCTGTCTTCTTTTGTCTGCCTCTCTCTCTGTCTCTCTCTTTCTCTCTCTCTCTGGAGATAGGGTCTTATTATGCAGCCCTGGATGGCCCGCAACTCACAATATAGACGAAGCTGGCACTGGGCTCACAAAGGTCTGCATGTACCACCACACCTGGCCTTGTCTTGACTTCTTTGTGATTGACATATAGTAAAGATTTCTTTTTCACTTTTATTATTTATTTTTATCTTCTTCAGCCTGTAAATCCGTTTAACGCCTCTCAAGCCACAGTCTAATCTCATATACTAAAGAAAAGTTCTTTCAATAACAGTTTGTATATCCAAACATTTTTATCTAATTTTTAAACCCTTTGAAAACGTAATTTCAAAAGCCACCAAGATAATACACAACTATTACTAAGACATTTACATGTGACTCACTCCTAAAAAGCCAGTGCCCATTCTAAGTAGTCTTAACTAACATCTCTCTCCCGACTCCTATTGCTCATGCTTATACCTGTGTTAAAAACCACTTCTTAATAAACTTCAATTTTGCCTAAATACATAAACAATAGTACAACTCAGTGGTAGTAACAGAGGAAGTTGCAAGAGCAGAAGCCCCAGCACCAACACTTTGTGCCATTTTTTTTCTTATTAAAAATTTATTTCATACAATCTATTTTGGTCAGGTTTTCCCTTCCCCTAACTCCTCGCAGATCCACTCAGTTCTGTATCTACATAAGTTTATGCCTCTCTCTCTCTCTCTCTCTCTCTTTTCTCTCTCTCTCTCTCTCTCTCTCTCTCTCTCTCTCTCTCTCTCTCTGTCTTTCTGTTTCCCTCAGAAACAAACTAAAACAAAAAAGCAAGAAACAAAACCCCCACCAAAAACAATAATAATAATAATAAAAGACGGAAGACCAATAAGAGGAAAAGAAAGCAAAACAAACTAAGCAAACCCAAGGTCCACAGAAATACCCTTGGCTTTGTTTTGTGTCAGCCAACCACTCCTGAGTATGGTGGCCTGCCCTGGAGTGTGGTTGCTACCCCCAGTGACACTCTGTGGGGGAAAACTGATTTTCCATTTGTTCGAAGGTATCAGTTGTAGATAGCTTCTTATTTAGGAGTGGGAGGCTGAGTCCATTTCTGCTTCTCAATGCTGGGCACCCTTCTGACTTGAACCTGTACAAAGCTAGTGTGTGTCTTTGCCACAGTCTCTGTGACTTCATATGTGTGCCAGTTCAGTTGTGCATGGAAATCACTTTTTCCTTAGAGTTATCCACCATCTCCGTCGCTTAGATCTTCTACATAGATCCCTGAGCCTTGAGGGAAAGGGTTTGAAGAAGACTGAGTCCTTCAACGTCTTTGAGTTACTTTCTTGACAACGCCAGAAAAGGTTTATGGCCAGCAGAGAGCAGCAGAGAGCAGCAGAGACCCCTGAAGCAGGTTCCTGTGCCTGCTCCAGCTACTACACAGGGTCACATTTCCCTCTCAAGGATTAACCTGTTTCTGAAGGGATGGAAATCATGTTTCCCCTAACGCCTGAGAAATCCTCAAATTTAGGAATGAAACTAGGGCAACGAACATGTTTGATTCACCAAGAGCGTCCCCAAGGGTTTCTCAGTGACACCTGAGAAACCAAAAATTGTCTGAGAAAGACAAATGTAGAAGGTGACTTCCTGTATCCAGACCTAAATTCATTCAAACAAAAGAATAACTAAATTCTGAAAGAATTCTTAGCTTCAAACTATTAAGAGATGGTAATTCCAGCTTTAAAAAATAAAACAGTGTTTGCAAAACATCCCCTAAGGAAAGCTGCCCAGCTACATGCTATTTTGCTGTTCTACATCTAAAGAGCTAAATGAAAGCTTCATGTTTGTGGATCAGCAATCATTAAAGTGGTTGAATGCATGGCCATAATTTTAGCTTCCAATGGGAAGTAGGTCCCAGCATGCTGACAAAATGGTCTCTGCTTGTACTAACTGATGGACCAATTCTATTATTTTTTTTCCATTTGTCACCAATATGCAGCTGGAACTTACCTTTCAAGAGAAGGCCAAAGCTTTTATATTTGTTTGCTATATCCTTTGGCCCTCACAGGATTCGATGAATAGCTCTTAATTATGCCACCGCAGTTTAAGAATGGGGGTTAAGAGTTTGAGCTTTGGATTTCGACGGAACCAGACTTGAATCCCGGCTTTACTGCTTATTGGCTGCATGGGCTGGACCGCTTACCAAGCCACTCTAATTTCCCATTTTCCTGTCTGT
>PVIU01019693.1:0-35839 GCA_004026605.1 Ondatra zibethicus
CTTCCTTCCTTCCTTTCTTTCTTTCTTTCCTTCAACATTCTTTTCTTAATCCACTAAAGTCAGACGGGCCTGTCTGTGCCCATCCCTGGTCTGTTTTAATTCAAGGAATGCTGGTCTTGCCACCTGACTGATAGTTATCAAGGACGTGTGTCCTGGGGACAGGCACTGAGGGTGAAGAAAGGAAATCCTCAGCCTGATAGGCTGAGGATGAGTCGCTCCCCAGCACCCCCATGCCGCCCTCTGGTGGGGATGAGCCATTAGCCGCTCTCCAGCACCCCCATGCCGCCCTCTGGTGGGGATGAGCCGCTCTCCAGCATCCCCATGCAGCCCTCTGGCGAGACCAGCAAAGCCTTTCTGGTCTCCCTGGAAACTTTGTCACAGAGACTCTGATTCACACAGAACTGAGGAGGGAAATGTGTGGGAAAGTTCAAGTCTGTGTTCACAGGGCGTGGCTCCAGAAGCTGGCTGGCGTGAGGGCTAAGTGTGCCTGTGGTTTTAGTTAATGAGGATTGTGTGATCTTGAAAGCCACAGCGGTATCTGAGGTAGGGTGGGGAGTCTGAGCAGAGAGGAGCTGGCCATGGAGGGGGCCGAATCTGTGTGGCAGCGGTACAGTACCTAGTGATGGATGGGTGTGAGGGAAGAAACAGGTGGACTCCAGGGCTGATGACGGGCTTAGGGAGACATAATCGGTTTCCCCGTATGAGTCCCCATACACGTCAGGAAGCAGGTGCCGAATACCTAGCCACAGTGCAGCAGAATCCCTAGTGCTGACCCTATGCACACTAATGTATTCAGGAAGGGCACCCACAGGCCTGATTATCAGCTTTAAGGGACTCTCGATAGGGGTATCCTGGGGCCTCTACCAACACCCAGGAAGAGCCTGACACACAGACAGGGTTCTTTCCTGCCTATACTTCCACTGCCTGGAGTGGCCCTGTGCCCATCTTGTCCCCTCTATGTTCTGTCTTCCCAAGCATTGCGTCTTATGAAACCTCCTCTGCCACTGTCCCGAGGACACGGCTCATGTTCCAGCCTACTTCCTCCAACAGCCATGCTGGTTTCTCCCTGGGAAAAAGGAAGCTGAGGAGCCAGGCCACAGTCTGGGCTGAGCCTTCCTCCTATTGGTCTGCAGAAAACAAGTTATTTTCCTCTCTGAGGAAAAACAAAAACAAAAACAAAAAACACCCAAAAAAACGCACAGGCATCAAATGGGGATTAATACATAACCTGATTTTCTGAACTTTAATAGGCCATGAGTAGCCACAGAAATTTGAGAAGTGGTTGCATTGGGCCCAGGGGAGGTGGAACATGGACGGATCAGATATATATGGAGGTCGGTACTTGGAGGAACCAGCAACCGTATAGGTGGCTACACACAGCATGAATATACTCCCACTGGATTAGACATTTGAAGGGTATGTGCTTTCTGTTTCAATAAAGCTGTTGGAAACACACAGAGATGATACGGGGGGCCAAAGATGGGCTTCTTATGCTTTATCAACAACTGGACTCCATCTCCCAGAACCTTTGACCTATTGCTCCCGTTCACACACTGGAAGGACAGCCCTCTAAAGAGCTGGGCAAGGAGCCCAGTCAGCTCCACTCAGACCCAGGCCCTGCTGTCAGGCCCATCCAGTGGGTAGTCCTTCATCTCCCAGGGATCTAAGTGGACAGAAAGCCTTCCTACCAACTTCAGGAGCCAAAAGCTCCTCAGAGGTCCCAGGCCTCAGAATGTGCCCCAGGGACCCATCCAGGGCTGTGTCAAAGTCACCACGCTCATTTCCCCAGAATAGTTCATGGTTCTCGTGACATAGTGGGAGTGGGGTGGATTTACCTATCTTCTCATTGGCCAAACGTGTGGTCCATGCCTGCTGTCCTGGGTCCTAGGGAGACTGAGACAGGAAGATGGTTGGAGCTCCAGGGTCTGTGGCCATCCTGAGGATCATAGTCAGAGCTCCCCTCAAGATAATTACAAAAAGCAGAGTCTGAAGGCTACTATTTATTTAAAACAACAGAGCCCAGCACTGGGAACACACAAATCATAAACCATGCACATAGTCAAAGAGGCTGGAACAAAGGGATGTTTTAAAAAGGCAGAATACGGAATGTGGAAATGAAGAAACAGAGGAAGAGTTCTGGCCTAGTGTGGTTAAGAATGTGGATTGTAGCCACAGCCACAGCAATTAAAAGAAAGCAAAGCAAACAAAAGAAACTAAAAGACACATTGGCAGAGGCTGTTTTTTAAAAAATGATCCTTGACCGTGGTGATCGGTAAGGACAGAGGCCTCACTCTGAGATGGGGTGCACAGTCACTGTGCTGACACCTTGAAGAAGCACTTCTATGTGAGGCTGTGGTGGCCGTGTGCAAGCCTAGGGTGTGGCAGTCTTTTGTGACAGCCACCACCAAACGATCATGCGGAAGAATCTTCCTCACAAAATCTGGGGTTCATGTGACAAAAACAAAACGCAGTGGAAACAAGAAGCATGGCTCTCAGCTGGACCGTGGTGGCGCACGCCTTTAATCCCAGCACTCAGGAGGCAGAGGCAGGTGGACCTCTGTGAGTTCAAGCCTCGCCTGGTCTACAGAGTGAGTTCCAAGATAGCCAAAGCTACAGAGAGAAATCCTGTCTCAGAAATTTAAAAAAAAAATGCCTTTTGCTCTGTCATTGTTGACATTTATCTTACAGGACAAATGTGAATAAAGCCAGGAGTTCGTGAGGCAGGTGCCAGGGAGTAGCCCATTGGCAACTGGAGTCTCTGGCCCACCAGGAAACTGGTCAAGTCACTCCTCTTGTTGTACCCATTGTCTTGTAAAGGAAATTTACCCAACCCAACGAGAAATCCCACCAGCGCTCAGAGATTCTTTCAACTGTGCATCGGGAGCCCTGCTAATGCTCAGGGAATTCAGCCTGGAAACAAATTTGCCACCTTGTATGCCGGATGTTGTGATGTGATCCTACACAAGCTTCCATCTGCAGGCGGCCGTGAAGGTCTTACCCCACAAGAATTTTTGAGCAATGAAGCAAATGTTGCAGAAGCAGGAAATGAAGGCTTTTGTTTACCTCTATGCTGCAATGTGTTTTGGTTTTTTGGTTTGGGGTTTTTTGGGTTTTTTTGTTTGTTTGTTTGGTTGGTTGGTTTTTTTTTTGGCAATTGCTAATCACAGAGGCTGAAGAGCATGGTTACACAGCCTTTAACAAGACCTGGGCAGTTTTCAAGGCCATTCCTTCAACAGTTTGTCAAATGTTTGCTCTCTCCTAATGAGAGGAGGGGCCTCTGATGAGCAAGTTTAAAAGCACAGCTTCAACACACCTAAGTTCCAACTAAGTCAGAACTATAAGGATTTCTTATCGCTCTCTGTGCTGTCTAGGAGGGACAGGTCTTGATGGGCTTTACCGCTATGTTCTAGTAACCTTGAGGCAGAGGACCTTCAGCTAGTTATTTCTATGTAACTTAATGCTTCCTAAGCAGGAGTATTAGTGAATCCTTTTTTGTCATATTTAATTAATGCTACAGCTTGTTATTTCTCTTTTCCCATTCAATCTCACAGGAGTGATGTGACTGGAACTTCTCCTGGGGGGTGCGCTGGGAAGAGCCCTTTTGGTAGCTAGTCTCTGGAAAGCTAGACCTGAGGTTCTGGCTGGGTTGCTCCTCTTGCTGATGTATCCCATTCAATCTCCCAGAAGTCATGTGGCTGGAACTCCTCCTGGCCTCGGTGCTGGGCCTTGTCATCTACTGGTTTGTCTCCCAGGACAAGGAGGAGACCTTACCACTTGAAGATGGCTGGTGGGGCCCAGGGTCAAAGGCCTCAACAAGAGAAGATGAGAGCATCCGACCTTTCAAGGTGGAAACATCAGATGAGGAGATCGAGGTGAGACACCCTTTCTCAGGCAGGAGCAAAATCCAAGAGGTAGCCCTGTTAGGGCTCCACTCTGACATGGATGAAGGCATGGGTGGGAAAGAACTTGGGGACAGACCTTCAGTGACCCTTTATCTGTCCAGCCTTCTTCTCAAGCAAGATACAGACTACTCCCTAGAAAGATGTTAGGGTTAGGGTTAGGGTTTAGGGTTAGGGTTAGATGTTTATCTTCTCCTGTGCCTCCCCAGCCTTAACCTGAGGTCCAGGATGGGTTGGGAAGACTGCCAGGGAGTCGCCTCATCCACAAGTCACAGGAGGTTGCTAAATTCAGCTCCGCTTGCCCACCCAAAGGATGGTCTTGAGATAGCTTGAAGGGAAAAGTGAACAGATGCTCCAAATTCCTTGTGGCAGTCTCAGCGACAGAGGGAGAAGATGCCCCCAGGAAATGCAACAGCTTGGAGATCACAGGGTTAGCCAGAGGTGCGCCCTCACTGGTTGTGAGTACTTCTGGGCCTGTCATGATCTTTATCAATCTGCCCAGTGGGGCTCACCATCTCAGCTCACAGAGGATAAAAATGAAGTTGAAAATGTTGTGTCCATGAGTCCCAGAAGACTGTACGAACAAACGAATAAGTTGCATTGTCAGAAATCAGCTGCAATTCCAAGGCCACTTCTGCACAACCCCAAAATCAAAATAAGCAGACTAGTAGGGACAGAGAGCAAAGGAAAGAGCCTCCTGGAAGGGCCTGGGGGGAGCAGGGCCTGGGGGAAAGTCTAACATAGTCTTGCCCATCCTATTTTCCCATCCTAACTAGCTGAGCACCCACGAAGTGCAGGCGCTCTATGGAATGCATAAGAGAAGACAGACAACCCCCCATACATCTTCACGCACATACTCAGCATCGGCAGATGAGAAAGGAATACATGGTGTTAAGATTTGGAGACTCACAGATCAGTAAGAATCAGCGTCATCAGACGCACTGAGTAAAGATCACCAAAGTTCCAAGGAGAAAGGGACCAAGAACTGTGAGGCTGAGGGCAGAAGCTGAGCTTTGTCTGGGAAAGGCCAGAGCCCAGGGGAAGTCTCTGGTGATGCCTGAGCTGTCCCATGACCTGAAATGAGCATGCCCAGATGGACTGCTGTATTGTTAGCCTGATTCACACCCAGGACACTTGGAACTTGTCTCCTTGACGGTCCATTTTATCTCCCTGGGATAGGGTGAGTTGTTCAACTGTCAGAAAGTGTTGGCACATCATGGCTCACAGGCCAGATGTAGCCTGTGACCTTTTCCTGCACTGGCCACTGTCAAGAACGACTTTTGTAATCTTGAAATCAGTGCAGACAAAAGGCAAAAGAAAACTAGTAGTTGGAGGTATGTAATGATTGTGTGACATTTGAGCTTCAGTCATCGATGTAAGCTTTAATGGAACACAGCCTCACTGCTGATGTGGGGGTCATCTGTGGCCACGGCCTCACTGCTGATGTGGGGGTCATCTGTGGCCACGGCCTCACTGCTGATGTGGGGGTCATCTGTGGCCACAGCCTCACTGCTGATGTGGGGGTCATCTGTGGCCACGGCCTCACTGCTGATGTGGGGGTCATCTGTGGCCACGGCCTCACTGCTCATGCGGGGGTCATCCGTGGAGGTTCCTTTGCTGCAGGGAGAAAGTGGAGGACCTGCATCTTGCAAAGCCTAGTAATTTTGTTCTGTGGCTCTTGACAAAGTTTTGCAACTCCTACTCTATAGAAGGCTTGGTGAATTAGAAGTGAGTATTAGAGCTGAGCAGTGGTGGCGCACACCTTTAATACCAGCACTCAGATGGCAGAGGAGCCAGATCTCTATGAGTTCAAGGCCAGTATGGTCTAGAGTGTGTGTCCAATACAGCCAAAGCTAAAGAGAAACCCTGCCTCAAGAAAACAAAACATAACAAAGTGAGAATTGTTGACACACCTAAGGAACGGAAAGATGACTGGAAGGGAGCTGGAAGGGAGAACAGATCATGCGTGGCCTGAGCAGTCTTCCAGTCTCTCCCTGCACCTCCCATCCCACTGATAGATGAAAGGGAATTTGAAGTCCACAGGGAGAACCCATAAGCATCTCAGGGATCCAGTGACAGCCGTGGGCCCTGGGTGGCCCCTCCACAGTGTCCATCTGTGCCTGCAGGGTTCACTCTGAGTTGTGGACACAGCTCTCTCCTGCCTCTGCCCACCCACCTCACTTCTTCACTGCAGGACTTACACCAGAGGATCGATAGGTTCCGGGCATCCCCGCCTTTGGAGGGCAGTTGCTTCCACTATGGCTTCAATGCCAGCTACCTGAAGAAAGTGGTATCCTACTGGAGGAACGAGTTTGACTGGAGGAAGCAGGTGGAGATCCTCAACCAGTACCCTCACTTCAAGACCAAGATTGAAGGTGAGTTTGCAGAAGCCCAGCCTGGCCTAGAGATGTGTGGGTCACAGGGGCAGCCTTCCTGTGTGAGATGAATGACCCAGTGGAATTGTTATTTTTCTCACTGCTCTAACATAAAACCTGACAAAGACAAGTGAAGTATCACTGGGTTTGTTTTCCTCATGGTTTGAGGGTACAGAGCATCATGGCAGGGAAGCCACTGCAGCAAGGGAGTAATGCCATACTGGATCTGTAGTCAGGAAGCAGCAGAAAGGAATGTGATCTCCTCATTTTCTTCTTTCTGCCATATTGTCTTTTGGCCATACCATGCTGTCTTCAGAGCGGGTCTTCTCACTTCTCAAGCCTCTGTGGAAACACCCTCACACGGATCTCCCATGTGATCCCCAAACCAACCAAGTTGGCAATAAAGATCACAGCTGTAACCCCAGACATGTTGGGTCAGGGGGTGGAGATCCTTGGGGGCTCCCAGCCCAAGCAAAATAACATGTTTCAAGTTCAGTGGTAGACCTTGTCTTAAAGGAATAAAGCAGAGTATTACAGAAGGACTTCTGATGTCCTCCCTGGCTTAAGCACACATGCGTACACACTCACACACTTGTATACACACACACACACACACACACACACAAGTTTAAGAAAAGAAGGGTTTATTTCAGCTAACAGTTCAAGGATGCCGGCCATCACGATGATGCCATGGTGGGAGGAGCAGGAAGAAGCTGGTCCCGCTGCAGCTGCAGTCAGGAGCACAGAGCAATGAATTTTTGTGCTCAGTTGGCTTTCTTCTTTCCATTCAGTCCAGTAACCTAGTCCGGGGGCTGGTGCTGCCCACATTAATGATGGGTCTTCCCACCTGAAGCTAATCTAGATAATCCCTCACAGATTTGCCCAAAGACTTGTCTGCTAGACGATTCTCCATCCCGCCAAGCCAAAACTTCACAGCTGCTCTCACAAACCCTAAAGACAATCAGATATGGAAACACTTAAAAAAAACCAGAGCCACTGTGCAAACTTTTCAAGTTCACATCTCTTGGGGCAAAATACACAGAACCTGATGTTAGGACAAGTGGCCCATGGAGGAGGAGGAAGCAGGTCAGGCAATGCCCAGGATGGCACTAAGCAGTATTTCGCTTTCAGTGGTGGCAAGCTAGGGAACGCAGCTTCTACTCACTGGCTCCCTAGTAGCCATAGTTACTAGAGTGTTGCAGCACAAAGCCTCCTCAGGGTACAAATGCTCAAAGAGAACAGTCCTGGCCTTCAGTTCACCTTGGACAGTAGCCGGCTAAGACAATCCTGTGTGATCTGGTAGGACTGGCAGCCTGTGCTGGGCCTGGTGCTTGCAGGATGCTCTGCTGGGCCTGGGTTTGTGGTTCTCTGTGCCATCTACAGCTCAGTGCCCAGGAGCAACAAGTCTCTAGCTAGATTCCTTTTCTGTGCTCCCCAGTTTATAGGTTTCATCCAAGAAGGCTCCTGCTTCATATCTGTTGCCATTCTCCTGCCTCATAATGGACTTCACAGGTCCCTCTTTCCCCCAGGTTCTGACATCTGGTCCGCTGGTTGACTTAGCCCCACTTTTGCACAAACTGGATCACACCACAGATATGACATGGTGATTTGCTTTTAGCATCTCCCAGTGAACTCCTTTGTATGTAAGGTGAGCACACGGATGACAGTCACTTCTCACGACTGTACTGCAGAGCTCTGTCAAATACAACCCACTGTTGCTGGGTATACGGCCCTCTCCCGCCCTGCTGTGTTCTCAGGGGACAAGTGCTTTTGGAGCCTGCTGTAAGCCAGGCTCTCTCCTGGGCTGTGGAATCCCAGAAGTGCATTCCCAGACCATCTCTGCCCTCCAGAGAGCACACTCTAATGTGACTGGGAGGTCAGCGAGGACATGCACATAGCCAGAGCTCACTGTAAGCACCCAACAGTGAGACTTGTTATTACTGTCATCAGTACCTTAGGGACACCAAGGACACAGCACTTACTCTCTCCAGGAATCTGGATCACACCACAGATATGACATGGTGATTTGCTTTTAGCACACGGGAACAAGATCCCCAACACCTCAGCTTCCACTGCAGCAGGCCCCTCCTTCCCTCACCCCAACTGTGCTCTGTCCCCAGGGCTGGACATCCACTTCATCCACGTGAAGCCTCCCCAGCTGCCCTCAGGCCGCACCCCAAAACCCTTGCTGATGGTGCACGGCTGGCCTGGCTCCTTCTATGAGTTTTATAAGATCATCCCGCTGCTGACTGACCCCAAGGCCCACGGCCTGAGTGATGAGCACATGTTTGAAGTCATCTGTCCCTCCATTCCTGGATATGGCTTCTCAGAGGCATCTAGCAAGAAAGGTACAGGGTGCTGGAGGGTGGAACATTCCAGACTGTGCCTCATATAGCCAAGATGCCAGAGTGTTCTCCTTCTAAGATGAAGCAGGGTAGCTAGAGAGTCTGACAGACATTTTAGGTTCTACATGGCCAGTTCTTTAGGGGCATGAGCCAAGAGGACAGATGTGGCTGCCTAGCACTGCTCAGGCCTGGACATTTGCTGCTCAGGAGCAGCTCCATACCTGGGCCATGCCCTGCTCTAGGCCAACATGGCTAATAAAGTCCCTGTGCAGGGTGGCCTGCAACCTACAGTGGCTTGCCAAGCTCTGCACACACCTTCCTGCCTATCCTGAGGAAGGCAGCTCTCGCTACCTTTCCCTGTGTCCGGGTCACCTCCTTGCAGCTCTACGATTCCTTCTAGCTTTCTGTGGCTCTCTGTTTCCTCAGCTTGGAGGGAGGCTGGTCTAGGGCACTTCGCAGGCACCCAAGTGCTCTGAAGGCGTCCTCATGACTCCCCAGTCTGTGCCCTTCCCACTCAGGCTTCAATACGGTGGCCACTGCCAGGATCTTCTACAAGCTGATGTCGCGGTTGGGCTTCCAGAAATTCTACATTCAAGGCGGGGACTGGGGGTCCCTCATCTGCACCAACATGGCCCAGATGGTTCCCAAGTGAGTCGATGTAGTCATCCACACATGGTACAGCCTCGCCAGGATCTGTGTGTGTATACCATCTACACAGGGCATAGGGCCGTTCACCCTAGGCCCTCTTCAGAGGGAGACTGAGAGGTTCCTCTAAGCCAAGTCCTCCTTGGTGCTGAAGAGGGGTATCTAAGAATGGAATACACTGGCCCCACCCTCCTCCTGGGGTAACACGAGAGTGGGCCCTTAGACAGGCACCCAGGCTAACCACAGTGAGGAGAGATACAGGTGACATCCATGGCTGTCCAACCTTCTGACACTGCAATCCGATATCACCTACAGTGTACTGAGTGGCATTCATACCTTTCCTGGTCCATGGGCGGCAAGCTGGACACACCTGATTGACCTTCACAGTTGGCAGACTCTGAAACTGCCCTGGCCAGAACTCTCTAGAAACTGTCCTTTCCCGCCCCTCACCTCCAAGTCCATGCATTCCCACTGGGACAGACCGATGAAGGAGCCTGGCTTGTGCTCTTGAGCTCTGTGAGCCTGTCCCTGTCCTCCTCCACCTCCTCTCCAAGTCCTTCAGAGCAGGCAAAATCACCTGTGCCCATTCCTCTGCCCACAGCCACGTGAAAGGCCTGCACTTGAATATAGCGTTTATGACAAAAAATGTCTACACCCTGACCCCGCTCCTGGGCCAGCGATTCGGGAGATTTCTTGGCTACACTGAGAGGGATATCAAGCTGCTGTACCCCTTCAAGGAGAAGGTTTTCAACAGCATCATGAGGGAGAGTGGCTACCTACACATCCAGGCCACCAAGCCAGACACCGTGGGTAAGTATACTCAGAAGAGGGAAACCGGTTCCTCCTAGGAACACTGTTCACAGAACGAAAGCAAGGACCTCAGAACAGAGACTGTATTCTCTATGGAGGCAGGTTCCCAAGGTCCCACATGCTTTCCAGATTCCCAGGATAATCCAAACACCTCCACTAATGTAATTCATTGTGTGCTCAAGGGGCTTAGATTGCTCATCCCCAGCCTGATTTTTAGTCCTTTACAAGGAGTAAAGAGAAAGGGCTTGGGGCAGAAGTCTAAGGGTTCAACAGCTACGGGTGCCCCAGGGACTAGAAGTCTCAGTCAACTGTGAGAGGAGGGCTAGTCACCATTCCTGTCCCCAGGTTCTATTCACAGACAGCTTGTTTTAAAACCTGTTTGCCAGGCAGTGGTGGTGCGCTGCCCTTCGGAGGCAGGTGGATCTTTTTAAGTTCAAGGTCAGCCTGGTCCTCGTTCGGAGTGAGTTCCGGGACAGCAAGGCTGTTACACGGAGAAACCCTGCCAGGAAAAAAAAAAAAAAAAAAAAAAAAGACTTGAAAAGCTCGCAGTTTTACCAGTGAGCAATTTCCCAGCACGTTTAACTCATTTATTCACAGGAAACCAGTAAAGTGTTAACAGCAAAGGCAGATAGGAGTATAAACCAGTTTTCTTCTTTCCGTTTTGGTTTTTCAAGACAAAGTTTCTCTGTGTAGCCCTGCCGGTCCTGGAACTCACTCTGTAGACCAGGCTCACCTCGAACTCACAGAGATCCGCCTGCCCCTGCCTCCTGGGTGATTCAAGGCGTGCGCCACCACTGCCTGGCTTACAAACCATTTTTTTTAATGACTGCAAAGCTCGTCTACAGAGTGATAAATAAAGATCCCTAGAAAATGCATTTGTCCATCTCGACAGACAAGAATTATTTGCACTGCTCTGGCCTTTCTGTAATCTATGGAGCCATGAAGTGACTTAATAACAAGGGGTAGATGGAACCCTTAAAGCAGCAGTTCTGTCTGTGGGTTGTGGTCCCTTTGACAAACCTCTATCTCCAAAAACTATTTACATTACAGTTCATAATAGTAGCAAAATTACAGTTGTGGAGTGCATCGCAAATAATTTTATGGTTGGGGGCACCACAGCATGGGGAATTGTATTAAGGAGTTTCAGTATTAGGAGGGTTGAGAATTACTGCCCTAAAGGAGTGGAAGACTGGAAAGGGTTCTCCCCTAGCTCACTTAAAAACACCCGAGAATTGTTGGACCCATTTCTGGGTATCTCACAGTTCCTATGGCAACAGAACATTCCAGATACTAACACATGCTATGGTCAAAGCCTTGTGTTTTGGTCTGGGGATCTGCTGGTTGGTTGTTCAGGGTCTATTATTTTGGTTTTGCTTGGTTGATTTGGTGCTAAGGATCAATGAAGAGTCTCATGCATATTCAGCAGGTATCATACCACTGAGCTCCACCCAGGGCCCTAGAGTTTTAATCTCTGGAATGTTGTTTGGTCTCAGTCAAGTGTCAATATTTATAATTGATTTTCCTCTTAGATACTTTTAGATTGTTTTTCTTCTTTTCTTTTCCTTTCCTTCTATCTTTCTTTTGTGTCTGTATGTTTGCATGTATGTATGTATGTATGTATGTATGTATGTATGTATGTATGTACGTACGTATGTGCCTGAGTGTATACATACGCACTGTGTGTAGAAGTCCTCAGAGGTCAGAAAAGGGTATTCAGTCCCCTGGAACTGGAGTAACAGGTACTTGTGAGCTACCATGTGGGTGCTTGGAACTGAACCCAGGTTCTCTGCAAGAGCTCTTAACCACTAAGCCATATCTCCTGTTTTTCATTTTAAGTATCAAATTCTCATCTTTATAGAAACAGCATTGTAAGTTGGGTGAATGGTAGAGTTTTTGAGCACTTGTGAAGCCCTGGGTTCAAGGCTCAATACCACACAAAATGTGTGTATGTATGCATGTGTTTGCTTGTGTGTATGTGTGTGTGTGAACATGTGTGTGTGTGTGTGTGTGTGTGAGAGAGAGAGAGAGAGAGAGAGAGAGAGAGAGAGAGAGAGAGAGAGAGAGAAAGTTCTCTCTTGAACCTCAAGAAACCCAGTCCAGGAGATCATGGGGAGGATTGGAATCACTTGGGCTCCAGATGTGGGACGTGTGGCAGGGCTGTGCTGGAGACAGGGCTTCTGCCTATTACAATGCTGATCCAGCTACACACCTCTGTCCTGCAGTCATACTCTCTGGAGCCAGGCTTGAATCCCTTCCTTGCTCCTTCTCATCCAGGCTGTGCTCTGAACGACTCGCCCGTGGGCCTGGCTGCCTACATCTTAGAAAAGTTCTCCACCTGGACCAACCCAGAATACCGTGAACTGGAGGACGGAGGCCTGGAGAGGTGAGGCCCCACGGCCCTGCTGCGGGGACCTAGGCTCAGCCTCTCCCTGCCCATCATTCACCCCTGATCAAGGCCCTCTATAGAGGGCTAGCAAGCTCCCGTCTTTGGTGTCCTACACATCCTGCCACCCCACCCGTGACCAGGGAGACCCTGTGCAGAGGATGGAGAGGTGGAGGCACCCACAGGACAAGTGTCTAGTTCAATAGGTTAGTGACACAGAGGACTCAGAACTCAGCAGCTCCTCCTATAGGCAAGGAGTCTCCAGGACAGTGAGCAACCCTTACTGCAAAATAGCAGGGTCTGTCTCTCACCCGGAGCCTCTACCGATTCTGTGGGGGCCAATTAAGAGAGGGCTGTGGAAAAGACTGGGGAGCCATCCCATCTCCAGAGTTCTGGAAGCTACACCATGCATCGGATTTTAGTTCTGTTCCTTCGCCTGGTGCAGGATTTCGCTCTGGTCCCCAGCCCCCAGGGTCTACGCCTTTCTTTCCTTGTTCAGTGACACACAAAGCGCCCACCCCAGAGATGTGGGCAAGAGAGAAAATGAAATGGGATAGGATCTGCCCAGAGACAGAAACACTGTTCTTGTCCCCACCCTCACCTCGGCACCCACAGCAGCCTGATACAGTGAGTTTTCAAGAAATGGATGGTAGCCGGGTGGTGGTGATGCATACCTTTAATCCCAGCACTCGGGATTAAAGTGAGTTCGAGGCCAGCCTAGTCTACAAGAGCTAGTTCCAGGACAGCCAAGGCTACACAGAGAAACCATGTTTTGGGGGTAAAAAAAGGAAAAGAAAAAGAAAGAAATTGATGGTAGAAGAACAAGCCTGTGTACGAAGGACTGCGCAGGACCAGAGGAGACATCTGCTTCAGCTCAAGGGGAAATGACTAGGATGTGTGGCTCACTGAAGAATCACTAAGATTCTACTGGGCGGAAGAAGGGAACTGAGGCAGAGAGAAAAGCAATTTAAATGCAAGTTGAGTTTGGACTTGTCCAGGGACTTGAGCAGTTCTGTCAAGGACAGGTCACCAACCCATTCCTCTGGGCAGGTCACCAAGAACCTGGACAAGTTCTTGCCCTGAGTCTGTCTCCTGCGGAGCACACTGAGCACAAATCCTGACTGAGGGAACATCCCTGGGTCCCTGGCAAGGGACTTGGTATGCTCCTTGCGACCATGCCTGCAGCCCCCTTCAGTCTCTGGCCTGGCATGAGCAGCCCAGATCTCTGAGCAATGACAGTCAGGTAGTTATGGCAGGAAGAAGACTCACACCCGAGTCCGGAAGTGGCTGGTGTGGTAGATGGGCAGCTGTGATGAGGCAGAAGACAGGGAGCTCTTGGTAGAGCTCCAGACCACAGGAGTCACATATTTGATTTAATCTTGGTGTAGTCTTCCTCCCAAGGAAGCTTCTCATCACCTAAATTCTCCCTATTTTCCATTTCATAGAAATATTTCTGTAATGCCTCCTTAGCCCTCAACACTCCAAGATGTCCCTGCCCTACTCCATTAGTGAAAGCAGGGCAGAGATAAATCATAGCATGCTTCAGAGAAAGATCATTGGGCAAAAGGACGTGGGAAGTCACGGAAAGCAGCAAACACCTCCTATGGCTGGTCTCAGTCCATGGCTGCTGATACATCAGCTAAATCATGACCTGGAGCTGAGCTGAGGGCCAGGTAGGGAGAGCAGCCCGTGTATTGTGGGCCAGGTGCCAGGAGCAGGGACAGACACCAGTGGGAAGAGAGAGCCAGGGCAGCTGAGGTTGAGGGGACAAGGAAGACACAGAACCAGGGTTTCTGGTCCAGATATCAATGCCTGGAAATGACACATTTCAAGCTAAAGAATGGACAGTAAGAGGGAGGAACCTGTAGGTATGACTGTGAGGACCCCTGAACCTTTTTCATGTAAACAGGCATGCTTGCATACGAGAGTGTTCATGTACATGTGTGAGGCTGTGGGTATGCATGCCTAAGAGCCAGCACAGGTGTGTATATGCATATGTGTACACAGGTGAGTGTACAACTCTGAGTGTATAAGTATATTAGTAAGCACAGGTATGTGAGTGTATAAGCCCTTAACCACTATGTATATATGTGTGTATGTGTGCGAGTGCATAGGTGTGAATATGCAGACCCCTGAACACTGTGACTAGGTAGATGGGTGTTTGTGCATTCGTGTGTGTATTGGCATGAATGTCAAATGGTCGATCTCAGCATAGACAGTAAGATCATTCTTGGCATGGTTGTGTTGAGGGGGTAAGGTTTGGGCTCTCAGGCTACCCCCACCTACAGCCTGGTGGTGTTTGCCAAGGGACAGCGAATTCAAAAGGAAGGGAGTTTGTTGTGGCTCATGATTTCAGAGATTCCAGCTGTGGTATCTGGCTGTTTCTAGGTCTACAGTGAAGACAGAGCATCAGGGCAGACAGGCAAAGCAGAGCCACAGAGCAGACTGACTGAGAACAGACACAGCATAAGAACAGGCCCATAGCACCCTGCAGGCTTCAGCCAGACTCCTCTTCGATTTCTATCAGCTCCCAAATGTTATCAAATTAGAAAGCCATCTATAGAGCTGTCTATTCATGAAGTCAGAGCCCTCAGAATCCAATCACTTTCCCAAAGCCTGATCTTATATCAGTTTCTGGACATTTTGTGGGGCACCTCCTATCCAAATCATCACACTGATTGGCATGCTATCGAAGTAAGGGACCCATGTTTTCTATATGCTTTACTTTGATGTCCCTACACATCTTCCAAGCATTACTCATTCTACTTTGACCAAAGGACAAACTGAGACACAGGCATAGCAAACAATTGCGAGTCCCAGGGCTCTTTAGTACTAGGGCCAAGACTAGTACCTGGGTCCCTTGACTCTTGGTTCATTACCTTGAGCCAGTTTGTGTGCTGGCTCCTGAGGAATACCCAGGAGACCAGCCTCTTCCTGCTGCCAGGAGTTTCAAATCCCTTAGCATCCTAAGAGAGGGAAATTCATTACTCTGAGAAACCTGGAATCTTGAACTGGGGAGGGAGAATGGTCACAGGAGGGTAGGCAGTGCTAGTAGCGACCTGGAAAACCCAGGAGGAAGGTGGAGGTAGAAGCTCTGGTGTGCACTTCTGGGCTCAAAGCCCCTGGGTGCACAGGTGCCACCTGGTGGTGAGACAGGTGAGAAACTTAGAACTTGTCTGAATGGTCAGCACTCTGCGTTAACTATCCACCTAGAAACAGGACCTTGACCCAGTGGACCTACGGAAAAAAATGACATTGGTCATTTGAGGAAAGTCAGATAGGCAAGGACCCTGGCACTGAGCCTGGGCATCCTGTGTGCTTTTCCAGGAAGTTCTCCCTGGAAGATCTGCTGACCAACATCATGATCTACTGGACAACAGGAACCATTGTCTCCTCCCAGCGCTTTTACAAGGAGAACCTGGGCCAGGGCGTCATGGTCCATAGGCATGAAGGGTAAGCCTGGCTGAGCAGGGAGAGGGGACTCTAGGGCTGGAGTTGGTAACCACTTGGCCTTTAATTCAAAGAAGGCATGATGGTGAGATAAGAAAGACAGCAGATGTTTCCTGGATCCTGCTCTGCAGGGACAGAGGTATTGGGGTTTACAACATCTACACTGAGATGCTCAGGTGACAGCAAGGAAACAGACTAGCAAAGTGGATATTTAGAAGCTCACATGACCTGTTACATGGTCCTCCCAGGCAGAGAGGGTCCTTAGTAAGTAGAAACAGAGGCTGTAGTGAATGGCTGACTGATTCCTGAGTCCTTGTCATTTATGGGTCCGCATGGCCTCCCTCAGCCCTGAGACCCTGGTCTTACTCATGGGACATGAGAGCAGCCTTAATCCACAGCAATCCCTCTTCCCCGCAGGATGAAGGTCTTGGTGCCCACTGGCTATGCTGCCTTCCCTTGTGAGCTATTGCATGCTCCAGAAAAGTGGGTGAAGGTCAAGTACCCCAAGCTCATCTCCTACTCCTACATGGAGCATGGGGGCCACTTTGCTGCCTTTGAAGAGCCCAAGCTTCTGGCCCAGGACATCCGCAAGTTCGTGTCCCTGGCAGAGCTGCAGTGATGCCCTCGGGGATCAACCACAGCCTCAGCAGCCGCCCTGGCACCTCCCCAGGCTCCCTTAAGAAAGACGCCCCCTTTGGAAAGAATGAGCTTAAGTTTTTGTGCCCTGCAGGCTCTGGGAGCCTGGGTGCGCTCCTCCGCATCTCACCACCCCATGTTAGGTCACAGACCTTAAAACTTGTGGCCACTTTAAGAGCCAGGTGCCCCCAAGTGCTCCAGCTCTGGGAAGATCTAGCCACGCCTCCCCCAGAAGAGGGTATGGTGATATTTTATTTGTGCTTTAATAAATAAAGTTTGCCTGAAGATCAGAGTGCAAAGCAGCCATACTAATCAGCCATACAGGCCAGGCAGTAGAGGCAAACACCTTTAATCCCAGCAGTCACACTAGTTAGCCATAGAGGCCAGGAAGTGGTAGCACACGCCTTTAATCTCAACAGTCACACTAGTCAGCCATAGAGGCCAGGAAGTGGTGGCGCACGCCTTTAATTCCAGCACTAGAGAAGAATATAAGATAGGAGGAGACAGGAGCTCTGGGTCTCGGTCTGTAGTCAGGCTGAGGACAGGATCACCCAGCCTTGGTAGAGGTAAGAACTCTCTAGTGGCTGGCTGCTTTGCTTTTCTGATCTTCAACTTGAACCCCAATATCTGTCTTTGGGTTTTTACTATTCATGCTATAAAAGGGAGGAGAGCTAACAACTGCTCTATCCTCAAAGTCTCTCTTCCACCTCGCAGCTGTGGGCAAGCAACTGCTGCTCCCTAGACCCAAGGCAACTTTGAATTCATTCTTACCTAGTGCCTTCCTGGCCCCCTGACTCCTAGCAGGTAAGATGGATCTCCAGGTGTGGAGCCTTCCCCACTTGCCAAGAACTCCCTTTGTCCCACACCCTCAGAGCCTCTCTGCCTTGCTCCCCATTGTAGGTCACAACACTCCTAATAAAGCTTGTCTGGAACAGAGTTCACTTCAGCACCTGTCTGTGACACCTGTCTGTGACACCTACGGTATCTTTCCTAAAATTTACCTGACATGCTATGGACCCGTGTGAAGCAATATAGCCTTGGTGACAAATGATTTTACAAACACCATCCTCTACTCCAACCCACATGGGGCCCTCCTCCCAGAGGCGAGCTCACACTTCTGCCCGTGTACTTTTGTGCCCACTGGGCCATGTGAAACAGCCCAGACTGGTAAAGGCAGCAAAGGCAGCTGGAAATAACCACTGACCAGGGCCATCCGGGACCAAGCAGCCCCCAAAGTAGTGCTGGCACCATCAGACACTTCCAGAGATCAAGTCCCTGGAGAAAAGGCAGTGTGTCTGGCAGGCTCAAGTGAAAGGGCCCTGATAGGAAAGGGCCACCAGAAAAAGGGGTGGGCAGATCCTGCCTGGTCCCTGTGGTAGGGAACTAAGGCAGGCCCAAGTGGTTGGTTTCTCATCTACCGCAGCTCTGCCCGAGCCCACATCTTCACCCAACCTTGGACTACTAAGTCCCACCCATCCCCATATGTGTCTTGCCACACCTCTTCTTTTCCCTGTGGGCCCTGGGCCTCAGCCTGTCCCCTACAGCCCAATCCCAGATTCTACTTTAGAAAAAGAAAGAGCTGCCCAAAACAGAAGAAACGGAGGGGCACCCTCTTCTCTCTGTGTCTGCCACTCTGTTCCCCCATCATTCCAGGGCACCCTTGACGACACCCTTCCCATCTTGGACAGAGCAGACACATCAGGTAGAGGCTAGATGAAGCCTGCATGGACATGGAAAGCCACACATTAACCTGGAAGAGGTGTGAGGAGTGGGATCTTACCACCAACCAAGTGGCCACTTTATTAATGGTTCTCAGTGTCCCTGCCTACTGTAGGGTGACCCCAGTCAAAGGATCTTAGGCAACATGATACAAAAACCCAGAAGTACAGCAAGTGGGGAGGTGGCCACATAGCCAGTGGACAGGAGCATGCTGCCCTGTTGCTGGCAGCAAGGGCAAGATGCTTCCTGGTCCCTAAAGCCGTCCACTTTTCCCTGAGAAGCGGCTGCAGGCTTGGGCAGCATTGTAGGACCCCACATGGGCTCCATCTCTGACCCAACTGCTACAGGGTCGCTGGCCATTAGCTATGCATCCGCTTACAGAAGGCTAAGCTGCATTCCTGGGCTTTCCTGGACACATCTCCCTGTCAACCGGTAGTCTCTAAACCTGATCAGTCTGAGGGCAAAATTCCAACACACGATCATGACTACAAACCACTGGGGACATCATCCCACCTTCAGAGCTGTACACTTGCTGTGGGTGGAGGAAGAAATGTGCATATCCTCATACGACCACACCAGGGAGGGAGCTGCAGGTGTTCCCCACACTAGAACCAGAAAAGCAGCCAACGGGGCAGATTCCCTACCATATACCCTCAGCCACGGGCCTGAGTCCCCATGATCCGCTGGTTCCCTCCTCTCACGAGACAGGAACTTGAAAACAGGAAAACACTCAAGAGCCTGTCTGGGCTCCAGTCCCTCCTGAGTGCCCTGAGTCAGTCAGACCAGCAGCTTGCCCACTCTCAGGATTCCTGGTAGGCACCGGCCACGCTGTCACTAGGATTCTGATCCACAAGCTGCCCAGGAAGAGTCCCACTGATGTTACGGATGGCACCGTACGTCTGCTGCTGCTGCGGGGACAACGCCGTCTTCTCAGAGGCCAAACCATTCAGAATCCGAGGCACATAGGGCTGTTGGCAGATTCGAGAGTTAAGTCTTGCTTGGAATATGGCAGGTCTGACACCCCACATCCTGGTCATGCCCCACACTACCCCTTTCCCCCAGTGGGTGGATACATATCAAGAAATAGCAAAAAGGAAAGAAAAGAGAAATAGCATTCACATGAGGGCATCCGAACCCTACGTAAGCCAACTGTGTATTTCTCAGCAGCCAGAGCAAAATGGAAAGCAGTCTACAGCCCAGTTCTCCTGATAACACGAAGAAAAAAGAGTGACTTCGTCTAGTTCTCAGAGGAAACGTCCTTCCTGCCACTGCACTCTGAGTGACTGTCCCGGTTTATTTGGGAACCAGGCTGTCTGTCAGTTATACAAGTTATGCAGCCTCCTAGGCCCAGGCTGGAAATGAAGGATTTTCAGCTTCCACCCAGCCTGCTCTCCTTGCTGGCTGGCAGGGGCAAGGGTGTCTCTGGGTAATTACACTACCAAATACCTACTTACTAGGGGTTTGTCCAAGGACAGACCTTAAGAGGAATCAGAAGGTAGCCACTAGAAGGACTAAGACTGAGGTGGCCACCAGTGTCCCACCCTCACACCTGTTAGGATGGCCAGAAGTCATGGCTCTACCATCTGGGGCTCAAGGGCCACACTCTAGCCTGAGGCAGCACCCTGGAGGACAGAGGCAGGGAAAACCGGGAAGAAGAAGAGGGTCTTTCCAACGTGGCACCCTCTTCTGGAAAAGGTACCCTATGCATTTGCTGAACTCAAAGGGGTGCAAGTTTGCTGTCTCCCGTAGCTGTCCCAGGATCTCACATAGGCACTCGAACAACCAGTGACAGAGCTGCATGCAACCACAGGACCTCCTGATGCAGGTGCACTGAAGGTCCAACTCTCCAGGCAGTAGGGCTGAGAGAGGGCAAGTGAGCAGGGCACTGTGGCCCACAGAAAGAAGGGTATCCATTGGGCAGCGTAAGCCTCAGTGGCCAAGGCAGCTTCCTGCGTGCAGGTACAGCAGCATCCTGGCTGACTACAGAGTCCTTTCAATTGACATTAGTTCAAAACTAGCCTGTCAACTGACCTGGGATCTCTTTTTAGCTAGCACTACGCCAGCGCATGCCTATGGCTTCTCTGGATGGGACCTTACAACCAGAGGGACAAAAGGCAGCCACCATGGGGATAGAAACACAGAGAGCTTACTGTGAATGATGGGGGCACATGGGCCTCTGTTTCGCTTCCTCTGTCACTTGATTCTTCTGTCTGTGGGCAACAGCAGAGACACAATGACAAACAGAACTGGTCTCTCTGAACAAAGGTCCCCCAAACAAACAGACTAGTAACCAGCAGAACAATGGGACCAACCAGCACCAGACTCCCAATGCAGCTCAACTGAGGGATGGGGACAGGGGCCTGGAAGTCACATCACACCCGAAGAAGAGCCCGAGAAGGCTGGTACTGCAGTCACATGGGGAGGGAGGAAGAAGAGGGAGCCGCTGCTGTCCTCAGAGCTGCCTGAGGCACGGCAGACAGCCGGGTGGGTACCTTGTAGTTCCAGGGACTCAGGTGCTTGAAGCATCCAAAGCAAGTGTAGAGCAGGCAAGCCAGGATGGTGAGCAGCACCACCAGGAAGGTGAACAGAGTGGAGGGGGCCGTCAGACCTGGGAACACAGGTGCAGCCTTGAGGCAGGGGACTGCCTATCATGCTTGCTCTATCGAGGAAGGGGCCAGCTCTGGTGCCTAAACTATGGGTGACTGCTCCCTAGCCTCCACCCCGACTCCTCACTCCAACAGTCAGAATGGTGTCCTCACAGCCAAAAGCACACAGGGTATAGGACCCACGTGCTGGCTAGAATCATCCCTAGTCAGCTTTTGAACACTGGGACACCAAGTAAATGGTCATTTGACAGTGGGATTGCTGGGAAGGTTGCCCCCAGACTCTGGAGCCTAGGGCTAGACAGGTCAGGGACTCCCTGGGGGTGACTGTAGTGCTCATATCCTCCGGCTCAGTCCCGTTCCCCCCAAACCTGATACTGGAGCTGTCTGCTCCATGGGGATTTCTGGAGTTATGCCACTCCTGACCTAGATCAGTAGCCAGGTTGCCAACACCATACCAACCAGCCCTCACCCAGGAGCACCACATTCCACTATATTGATGCTGTGAAAGTAGTTAGGGACCCAACTGGTTGGTGTGCATGTGGGAAAAAGAGGCCACTGGCACAGGGCCAAAAGCAGAATGCCCTTACCCAGACGAAGGAAGGAGAAGAAGAAAAGCCAGAAGAGGCAGAGGATGGGGGCTGCTAAGGCCTGGTTCACAGCAGCAAAATGAATCCTCTTTTCCAGCTTGGCTGGGAGGTAAGCAAAGTACAGGTTGTGCCGGTCCACCAGATGCTTGAGCAGGATGTAGATGAGACCTGCAAAAGAGGGGCTCTGAGCTAGAGGTCTTCCTGGGCCACAATCCCAGCACATGGGAGGCAAAGGCAGGCAGATCTCTGTGAGTCTGAGACCAGCCTAGTCCACATAGTGAGTTCCAAGACAGCCAGAGCTATAGAGTGAGACCCTGTCTCAAAAAATAAAGAATTAAGGCTGGGTGGTGGTAGTGCATGCCTTTAATCCCAGCACTTGGAAGGCAGAGGCAGGAGGATCTCTGTGAGTTCAAGGCCAGCCTAGTCTACAAGAGCTAGTTCCAGGATAGGCTCCAAAGCTACAGAGAAACCCTGTCTCAAAAAAACAAATATACATATATACACACACACATATATATACATATTTATATATAAATAGTAATAAAAAATGTTTTTTGTTTATTATCTATTTATGTGAATATGGATGTGTGTATATAAAACCAAGGAGGTGAAAGAGAACAACTCTCTGAAGCTGGAGTTTCAGGCAGTGACCTGCCTGATGTGCGTGCTGGGAATCAAACTCAGATCCTATGCAAGAACAATATGTGCTCTTATCCACTGAGTCATTTAGCCACCTATCCCTTAATTAATTAAATAATTAAATTATATTAAAAAGAGTCAGTCATAGTAGCACAAACAGCTACAATCCCAGTGTTTTGGAGGCTGAAGCAGAGGATCCCAAGTTTGAAGCCAATCTGTGCTACAACATAGCAAGACTTTGTCTTTATAAAATATATGATCTATATAATGATGATGATGATGATAAAATTAATAATAAGGAAAATCATGTCTGAGGAGCTAGCTCAGTCCATAAGGTGCCTGCCACAAGTATGAGGGCCTGAGATCAGATTCGGCACCAAGGTAAACACTGGGCACACATCTGTAACCACAGCACTGGGAAGAGGAAGAGGAGATAGGCTGCTCCTCAGAGCTAGCCGGCCTACCAGTCAGACAGCTCTGTGTTCATCCATAGTGGAGAGTACCAGAGAAAGAGATCCGAGAGTAGACATAGTGACTCACACCTTTAGTCCAGCACAGGAGGCAGAGGCACAGAAGAGCAGATCTTTGGGAGTTCGAGCCAGTCTAGTCTACATAGAGTCTACGACACTACAAAGGGAGACCCTGTCTTTAAAAATATCAAGGAAAGGAAGAAAAGAAAGAAGGAAGGAAGGAAGGAAGGAAGAAAGGAAGGAAGGAAGGAAGGAAGAAATCCAATATCTATCTTTGGCCTATACACCAAGTGCATAGACACCCATACTCACCCATGCACACATACATATAAATCAAACAAGATACCATGATGGACCAGAATAGAAACTCACACCAGACACAATAAGAGAGTAACTACAAGATGTCACTCTGCTGGGAATCCACTGTGACCTGGTGGTAGCAATCAGGCAGGTGTGAAAGAGTCAGCTGCCCATGAACCCTGAGACCGATGCCACTTACCAAATGGCACGATGATGGGGCAAGTGATGCTGTAGGCCATGATGACGGTGAAGACACACAGTGTCCATGCATACATGGCTCCGAACTCGTATTCAAAGGCCTGGTTCTAGGAAAGAAAGGGTTAAGGCACTCTAGGCTGGTTCTGTCCCCAAAGCATGGGAGATGGGAGATTTCCAACAGGGTTGGGTGATATGGGATTCCCCTCTGTATGCTGTAAATACTATTGATTAATAAAGAAACTGCCTTGGCCTGTTGATAGGGCAGAACTTAGGTAGGTGGGGGGGGGAGAACTAAACTGAATGTTGGGAGAAAGAAGGGCGGAGTCAGGAGAAGCCATGGAGCCGCTGCTGGAGACAGACGTGCTGAAACTTTGCTGGTAGGCCACGACCTTGTGGTGATGCACAGGTTAATGGAGATAGGTTAAATTAAGATGTAAGAGTTAGCCAATAAGAAGCTAGAGCTCATGGGCCAAGCAATGATTTAAATAATACAGTTTCTGTGTGATTATTTCAGGTCTGAGCTGCTGAGCAGTCAGGAACCAACAGGTAGCTCCCTGCTACAGCTGGGGAGGACCAGTTAGGATGCGTGCTACCGAACGCCTTGGCTTTCTCTTCTCCAGCCAGCTCCAGAGTCTCTAAGCTCACAGTCAGAGCTTCCAAGGCACAGTGTGTGTTCTCCTAGGGTTCCCTCGTAATTGTGTCCAACTACCAGGGCGATAAGCCCCTGGGGCAGATACAGCTGGAGTATACTCCACAGAGAGTCAGTCCTCACAGACTGAGAATTCTCCCCGCCAACAGCTCAACCCTAGCTCAGGAGGCCTGAGCCAGCCCAGTTAGTACCACTGTAAAACAAGGAGATTGGTGGTATCCATCCCAAAATACAGAGGACAACAACCGGCCTCCTACTTCTTCCCACCAAGGCGTAGGGAAATAGCAAGCCCACACCACCCAACTTAGGAGGTCTGGGAAAGTGCCACAGGCTGAAAGAGCTCTGACACCTAAGAATCAGTCCAGAGACCCCCAAGAAGGGGATCTATGGGTTATTTATCATCTCTCTCTTGCTAAGCAGGTTTTTAAACCAATTCATGTGTAGCTTTTAGCTACGCATTTCACGTGTGATGACTAACCTCGATTGTCAACTTGACCGGGTTTAGAATAACCTTGGAGGAGACACAGCTCTCAGTGTAAGTATTTCTAGAGAGGTTTAACCGAGAAGACCACCCCCACCACAAGGTATGTGGCATCATTCCGTTCGTGAGCTAGAGTCCCACGTTGAATGAAAGAGGGAAAAGTCAGCAGCTTAGTACCAGCATCCAGCTCTCTCTGCTTCCTGATTGGATCCAATGTCAGCAACTGTCTCGGGCTCCCACCCCACAGGTACAAAATGCTCTCAGCCCCACACCTTCCCTCCACCATGGACTGTACCCTCAAACTGGAGGCCAAAATAAATCCTTCCTTCCTTCCTTCCTTCCTTCCTTCCTTCCTTCCTTCCTTCCTTCCTTCCTTCCTTCTTTCCTTCAAGTTCCTTCTGTCAGGTCCTTTGTAAGGGGGATGAGAAAAGTTAGGCAGTATGTGGCCAGACTGGTTAGACCACAAAAATCCCAAGCTCTTTCTTTCAGCCCATGATTCAGAATGGAAGCTAGAGAAAGACTTGCCACGATCCAAAGAGGTTCCAGGCAGAGGCGACCCTGGGCTGGGACTTGAAAAGCACTTGTCACTGTGTCTAGCACTTTCCAGAGAGCTGAGAGGTCCAAGGGCAGGGAGCACTGGGAGGATCCGAGGTGGTACCTGCTTAACATTCCTGCGGTCAGCAGCTGTCTTGGCCATAATCATGCGGAAGGTATAGAGGATGAGGCCCGGCAGCCGGAGCAGCTCCATGCCACTGCCGATGAAGGCTGAGGCGATGACGTAGTTCACAAAGAAGGCACCCTGGTCTGGCAGGAAGACACACCTAGGGAGTGATGCAGGCCTGTGAGCTGGGAGCCCAGAGCCCAGAGAATGGGGTACCTCTGGGAGGGCTTTGCCTGCATCCATCATTCGGCACACATTTGCGGAGACCATCTGCGTGTCAGTTACTGCGCTGAGAGCTAAGAATAAAATCAGGCTATGATGCTTGAAATCCCATCACTGGGACAGCAGAGGCAGGAGGATCATGAGTCTAGGCCCTTCTAGCTACATAGCAAGACATTTTCTCAAAATTTAAAATAATATAAAACAAACAAATCTCAGCCCTTGGGAGGCAGAGACAGGTAGATCTCTGTGAGTTCAAGGCCACCCTGGCCTACAGAGCAAGTTCCAGGTTCCACGACAGCCAAGGCTTACAGAGAAAGCCTGTATCATCTCAAAAAAAAAAAAAAAAAAAAAAAAAAAAAAAAAAAAAAAAAAAAAAAAAAAAAAAAAAAAAAACCAAACAAACAAAAAACCGAAGCTCCTCACATTTGCACTCTCTGGAGCCCAAACATAGGCATGTACAATATGGCAGGCAGTGAAGGGCTGTCTGCTGTGTGGGAAGGTCAATGAGTTTAGGAGACTGATCAAAAATGGCAAGGAAGAATAGGTCACCTGGACACCAAGAGACCATGAGTAATGACTGATGAGAAGTGGTGGCCTTGGCATTGCCAAGGAACAGTATGAGGGGAGGTGGCCTGGAAAGCAGTGATGGAGAGAGGAGGAACATGAGGCTGGAAGGCTCCTACAGCATGGAGGACACTACGGCAGCTATGGGGGTACACTGGAGGAGGACACTATGACAGCTATGGGGGTACGCTGGAGGACAGTACAACAGCTATGGGGGTATACTAGATGACACTACGGCAGCTATGGGGGTACACTGGAGGAGGACACTATGACAGCTATGGGGGTACACTGGATGAGGACACTACGACAGCTATAGGGGTACACTGGAGGACACTATGACAGCTATGGGGGTACACTGGGATGAGGACACTATGGCACCTATGGGGGTATACTGGGTGAGGTGCTGGTGGGAGTCAAGAGGCAGGTTCTGATTCTACACCTTTCTTAGAGATGGAACTGGGGGGTCTGCTGAGAGACTGGGTACAGTGTGAGAGGAAGGAAAAAGTCAGGGTGAGCTCCAAGGCCTTTTCTAGACCAACATGAAAGTTATGAGGAAAACTGGGGGCATAACAAATCCAGTTAGGGCAGATAAAGTCCACAGTGCACAGCAGGGGCTCCATCTGAGGCTGCGGAAGGAGACGGAAGACTCTAAAGTGATAACCTGGATACCGTGGAATTTAATTTTTTCTTTAACTTCTTGGTGCTGGATGAAGCCCAGCGAGGCACACCTCTGGCCCCTTCATGCACATATTTTGATTCAGTAGTCAAATAGCAGTGAAGCTGTGAGTGCTGAGGAGGAGGACAGAGCCTGGGATAGAGCCCTCAGGCAGCCGACTTAGCTTTGTGGGAAGTCTCAAGGAGGTTGCAAAGGAGACGCTGTGTGCAGGGAGGTCACGAGCAGAGCTCAGAGTCAAGTGAGGACACTGTCTCCAGGACGAGCCTCAGTCAATATGCCAGGTGGGGCTCACAGGTCACAGAGAACAGGAACTGCGAGCTGGCCACTGGATCTGGTAGTCAGAGGCCACTGGCCACAGAGGCAAGAACTAGTTGGGTAGGTGGTTGTCTATCTGTAGCTACCTTGTCCTGAGTCACCAGTCAACTCAGCAAGAAACAAATGCCCCAACCTTTCAGGCCAGCCTCCTCCACAACCATTCCCAATCAATCTGGAACCTTTGGGGCTGCTGAAAGCCCTCGAGTACAGTGAACTAGGCTGAATAACTAGCCAGACAAGCTTGGGTGAGCTATGCAGTATCTCTGACCCCATTGTCTGTAAAACTGAGACAGGAATAACATCTACCTCACAGCTTTCTCCCTCTCCCTCTCTTCTCCAGCCTCTCTTATGCTGTCTCTTTGTCTCTCTCTCTCTTTTTCTCTGTCTCTGTCTCTGTCTGTCTCTCTGTCTCTCTCTCTCTCTCTCTGTGTACACTAGATATCTTCCTCTATGGCTCTCTATCTTATTTTTTGAGACCCTGTCTCTCTCTCACTCACTGAAACTGGAGTCCACCCACTAGCTGGAGATGGCCAATAAGCTCCTGGAATCCTCCTGTCTCTGGCTCCTCATGCCTGGATGACAAGTGAGTGTCATCGCACACAGCAAGCACTTTACACACAGAGCTGCCTCCTCAGCCCCCCTCATAGCTTCTTGTGAGGGCTGAATAAGGACTCACAAACATTTAGCCTACAGCCATTTTAAATAACAGCTGTCACTATTTGGGGAGTGTATCATAGGCTTACAGTACCAACAAGGGCACACACCAGCCCTAAACTGAACTCCGTTTCCCTGGCTCAACAGTCCACAGGCTACACAGTCACTACATTTAATTAGCATTCTTCCCTGGCTGGAGCATTGCTAAAACCCAGCAGTGCCTTCCCCCAGTGGCTGTGTGGTCTGTAAATAAGTCTCAGACAAGAAGAGTGACTGCCACTAATTGAGTCTTGGCCTAAATGACAATCACATTTCTGCCAGCTCACACAGATATTCCAGGATTGCGGGGGCTGGTGTGGTTGCAAGGCCTGTTATTTCCAGGGGAGAAAGCCTGTCCTGAAGCCTGACACCACGCTGCAGCGCCCTCCCCTCACGAAGCTCCTGAGACCTGCACTCTGGATGGCCGCTGAGCCCATACTTACTCCAGCCGGATGGAGCCATCTGAGGAAGTTTTGTCAAAGAGCCACCGGAAGAAGAAATCCAGGCTGAAAATCAGATGAATTTCATGAGTTTCTTATTCATTTGGACCTTGGTGGTTTTTGTTTGTTTGTCTCAATACTGGAGATGAAACCTAGGGTCTCGCTCATACCATTCTGCCCTCGGGTTTTCTTCCCCGCGCTTCACTGTAGTCGTGACACTTTTGCATTCTTCCCCTCTAAAAGCATCCCCAATCTTGAGGCATTTGTTCCCTGCAGTGCCCCTTACATGTGACTCGTCACACATGCTTTAACAGGCACTTCCTTCCACAAGAAGAACACAGCCAGGACTAGACCCTACAAGGGAAGTCCTCTATAAGTTTTGTTCACAAATTCTTTGTTTTCAAGGACTATCATACTTCCAGACTAGATGGCAAGAACGGGGTCCTGCTTCTGACTGGGGCTGGACAGGAGGCAGATGTACCTAGTCAGGCCGAGGGAGGGCAGGATCAGCACCATGAAGATCAAGAATATGTAGACCTTTGACACCATGATCCGGTTTTCCCCTGACCTGCAGGGGACAGAGACGAGTTGATCCAGCGATGTGCCTGCTCCCCCGGGTGGAGTAAGAGGCATCCACTCCAGAGCAGGTTCAGACTCTGCTCACCTCGTCCAGTGAGACTCCAGCAGTGTGGAGTAGTAGACGATGGTTGGGAGCAGTGCCGAGAAGGACCAGAGCAGGAGTGTGGGGAAAAACTGGCTGATGATAGGATCCTGAAAGACGAGAGTCACCACAGAGGGTCAAGATAGGGTTGGGGGTCTCTGGGGACCTGGTAGCTCAAAGTGCTCCTAGCCATCCTCCAGAACCAAAGCCATGTTGGGTAAAGGGTGGGCAGTCCTCAAGCCCTAGCAAATAAACAGTAAGTGCACTTCATGACTATGCGACCTTTACAGCAGAGAGAGGAGTCACACGTGCAATGCAACTCCACTCATCTGATGGGCGGCTTCTCCATCCCCAGTGGAGGGCCGAGGACTGCTGCTTGGAGTCCAGGGCTCCTCTCCAACTGGTCAACACCCACTTTCCAGCTTGCTACAGTCCCATGGTGTCTGATCCTAATCCTGTTTATACCGGTTGTACTGGCTACTGTTATTACAGAATTTATTTTCACTGATTAAAGGAACATAAAAATAGGAAGAAATTCTCTTTGAAACTAAGCTGCGGCTGTCTAGAGGTGTGGCTCAGTACAGAGTGCTTGCCTAGTATGTGTGAGTTCCCAGGACCTCAAAAATAAATATGGAAAAATTTAAAAGCTTAAGTTGAACATTTTGAAAAGACTTATTAAAGTCCATTTCTAAAAATAGGTTGTTGAATTACGTAAGAGTAAATTAGGGACTGGAAAGATGACTCAGTGGTTGAGAGGACATGGGGTAAATTCCTGGCACCCGTATGGAGGCTCACAACCATCTATAACTTTAGTTCTAGTGGGATCCAACACCCTCTTCTGGCTTCCTCAAGCACTAGACATGCATGTATGTTTAATTGTTTGTTTTACTTTATTTATTCTTTAATTTGAGGTACTTGGGACAGGAAAGCTTTGGGCCTGCTTTCTTGTTATACAATGAGTCTAAGAACAGTCTAAGTTCTTACTTAAAGAAACTCAAACTAGGATCAGAATTGGCGAAATAAGAACATAGTTTATATGAGACAGACAAAGGGGAACTCTAACCAGCAGAAGTCCTCAGAAAAGCAGGCCTGGTGCCTGCACCAAAGGATTGGCAAGAGAATGAATTTCCCCTGTTGTCCGTCTAAAGAAAGCTATGCCGTGCACACTTAAGTGTTTTAAATGTCTTTTGAGTCAGATAAATGCTCCTCCCATATATCACAGGTGTAACATGACAGGTGACCAATTCCAGCTAATGGATGAAAAACTCAGGTCAGTGGTGGCAAAGCCAGGACCAGGGTGCCAGGACCCCTCCCAAGCCCCGGAATATAGGTGTACACTCCCACATCTGGCATATAACCTATCTTAGCCTATTGAGTATCTATCATTGCCTGATCATCTGAGGTGTTTTGAAAAACATTCATTACCTACAGCAAATACAATGCTTTAAACCAAGACAATCAGGACTAAATTGTTAAGTAAAGCCATATATATACACCACTGGAGCCATTGCTTAAAAGCAATTCTACCATAAGTATTGGAGGCTTTGTTTGATTGTTTGACTGGGGTTTTTTTAAGCCTTGTTTATTTTTATTTATGCATATGTATATTTGCCTGTGTGAGTCTATGTGCAGTACGTTCAGGCTGATGTGGAGGGCAGAGTGAAGGCAGTTCTGAGCTGACTGGAGCGGTGCTGGGAACAGAGCCCATGCCCTCTAGAAAAAGGCAGTAAAAGTTCTTTTTTTTTTTTATTTTTATTTATTTATTTATTATGTATACAATATTCTGTCTGTGTGTATGCCCGCATGGCCAGAAGAGGGCACCAGACCCCATTACAGATGGTTGTGAGCCACCATGTGGTTGCTGGGAATTGAACTCAGGACCTTTGGAAGAGCAGGCAATGCTCTTAACCGCTGAGCCATCTCTCCAGCCCCGCAGTAAAAGTTCTTAACCGTGAGATATGTCTCTGGACCTGGCTGGTCTGTTTTTAAAAAAGGGTCTCACTCTGTAAACCAATCTAGCCTTGAACTTATGTTCAACCTCCTGCCTCTACCTCCCAAGTGCTAGGATTACAGGTGTGAGCCATCATGCCAAGCTGTATATTCTGCTTTTACTACAAGCTTACCAAAATAACTACGCAGTTTTTCATAAATGTTTCACATTTCTTCAGGCTAAACAAACATCATTCAGCTCAGATTACCTTTCCTGTTGAGCATTAGACTGATTCCATTAAGCGAACATAATTGTGTGACCGTAAAGGCTCTATGATAAACATCAACATGCCTGTTTAAAGCTTAAAAGGGCAAATATGGACTAGAAAGGCTCCACTGGGTAAGACTACTTGTGCAAGCATGAGGAGCTGAGTTCAAATCCTCAGCAGTCTGTGTGAAAAGCCAGGTTTGTGCCTGCCTGTGTCCACAGCACTGTAAGCAGTGGAGACAGGGATATCACTGGGCCTTCTAGCTGCCAGACTTCTACCAGGATCCACGAAAGATTGTCTCAAAGTCATAAAACAGGACAACTAATATCCTTCTCTGGCTTCCACACTTGCACACACACACTTGCACACACACTTGCACACACACACACACACACACACACACACACACACACACACACACACACAGAGCAAACATGAGCTGAGTGACGCGGCCCCCTGCTTCAAGCCTTCAAGTTCCATGTCCGGTTCTTTTTTTTTTTTTTTTTTTTTTTTTTTTTTTTTTTAGTTTTTCGAGACAGTGTTTCTCTGTAGCTTTGGAGCCTGTCCTGGAACTAGCTCTGTAGACCAGGCTGGTCTTGAACTCACAGAGATCAGCCTGCCTCTGCCTCCCGAGTGCTGGGATTAAAGGCGTGTGCCACCACTGCCTGGCTTTTTTTTTGTTTTGTTTTCCATGTCCGGTTCTCACTGCTCCCACCACCCACTCCCTGAAGGTCGATCACTCACATTCAATGCATGGATGGGTTTGGTGACATTGAACTTGTCCATGGTAGATATAATGATGGAGGGTGTGGTCAGGAAAAACAGCACCACAAACAGAGTGAAGTTGATGCCCAGCCACTGGAGCCACCAGCGGACACCCTGGATGGAGAGGTTCTTCCTGCAGAGGGCAACACCAGCCAAGGGGCTTAATCTCCCAGGCACAGGCCATCTACAGCACCAGCAGCGCCTGTGGCTGAGGCAGGTCAAGTCAACTTTAGGGAGGCCAGACTAGGACTCCGGCTGAGCAAAGTAAGTTCTCTGCACTGGCCTTCAGCCACGGAAGGCCGAGTTTCAGGTCCTGGAGCTCAGAAGGAAAACAGTTGTCAGTAGTGACAGGAATTACCAGTGATGTCACAGACACCCAACACCGTCCAGGCAAAACTCCGGCATTGACACTTCTTGAGGGATGCAATGCTTTGTAACTAATAGTACATTCTTTCCAGGGAGGGCATGAGCTGAGGCACAAGGAGGCAAGCAGGGAGCATAGGCACAGCTGGACCTGACTCCAAATCCCACGGAAACAGCCTCGATTCTGGGATGCTCTATGACCCAGAGGGCAAGACTGTCAGAGGCCGAGCTCAAAAGCGATAATGTGCGTCCAAGATTTACTCCACCCAAGCAACTGAGAAGGCCTGCCTAGCAGGTTTGGATGCCTCCATCCTCAGTGTGGGTCCTAAATCTCACCTGAGGTCTACAGACATGGCTCAGCTCAGCAGCATGGCCTCCATTCTACCTAGGGCTGTGCTGTGTAATGTGGCAGTCACATAGCCACGTGGCTACCGAGCACTTGGGGTGTGGGTGGCCTCAGCTAGAGAGGTCCAAGAAGCATAAAATATGCAACAGATTTCAAAGACTGAGTATGAATGGGAGAAACGTGAGTCTTGGTTTAAAAATGTATATTGCATGCTATGATGTTAGCATTTGAAGTATACTATAGAGGTTTAGATTAAAATTAATTTCACTCGCGGGGCGGTGATGGCGCACACCTTTAATCTCAGCACTAGGGAGCCAGGCGGATCTCTGTGAGTTTGAGGCCAGCCTGGTCTACAGAGCAAGTGCCAGGACAGGCTCCAAAGCTACATAGAGAAACCTTGTCTCGAAAAAACAAACAAAAAAAATTAATTTCAAACATTTCTTTCTCTAACTTGGCTACTAGATAGTTTTTAATTAAGTACGTAGCTTACATGATATTTCTTCTGGACAGCATTTGAATGATAAAGACTGATCATGGGGGAAAGCATGATTTTCTCCTCTGCCTGATTTTATCATCACAGCACCAGGCCCAGAGCCTGTACTCCATGTGACATGTGCAGCTGGCCATTAATGCAAGGCCACAGGTCAAAAGATGGCTCAATGGTTAAGAGTGCTGCCTGCTTCAGGGGATCCAGATTCGATTCCCAGCACCAACATGGAGGCTTACAAGCATCTGTAACTCCAGTTCCAGAAACGATGGAAACCCTCTCCTGGCCTTTGTGAGCACCAGGCACAGAGATGGTACACAGACGCACATGCAGGCAAAATACTCATGTACATAAAAATTAAAATAATAAAACCAACAAAAGTAGAATAGTACCTGGCATATAGTAGGTGTTTAAACATTTGTTAACGAACTGGGCATACTGGTGCACACATTTAATATTAGAGGCAGGTGGATCTCTGTGAGTTCAAGGACAGCCTAGTCTACATAGTGAGTTCCAGTACAGCTACAGCCCCATTTCAAAACAACCAAAAAATAATAAAATAATAAATATTTGGGGGGGGGGAATTTTTTCTCCCTTTTTTTATTTTTTTAAAAAAGAAAACAAACTATTTTCCTTCATTTTACATACCAATCCCAGTTCCCAGTCCCTCCCCTCCTCCCATTCCCTCTACCTCACCCTCCATCCACTCCTCACAGAGGGTAAGGCACATTACTTTGGGGAAGGAAGGTCCAAGGCCCTCCCTACTATATCTAGGCTGAGTAAAGTATCCATCCAAAGAGAATGGGTTCCCAAAAAGCCAGTAGAAGCAGTAGGGATAAATCCTGGAGCCACTGCCAATGGCCCTGCAGTCTGCCCCAGCCATACAACTGTCACCCACATTCAGAGGTCTAGTTTGGTCCTATGCTGGTTCCTTCCCTGTATGGCTGGAGTTGGTGAGCTCCCATTAGCTTAGGTAAACTGTTTCAGTGGGTGTCTTTGGGGGGATTTTTTTGAGACAGGGTTTCTCTGTGCAACAGTCCTGGCTACTCTGGAACTCACTCAGTAGACTAAACTCACAGATATCCGCCCGCCTCTGCCTCTGGAGTGCTGGGATTAAAGGTATTTGCCACTACCACACAGAAATAAATAAATATTTCTTTAAGAAAAAAAAAAAAAAGCCAGGCCACATCAATGCTCCAGGTAACCAGGCAACACCCCCCACACACTCCCAATGCCCTATCCTTCTACCCGCTCCCCAAGCTCTGCAGAAAACCAGGTCTTTCTCCCACCCTCCTGGGAACTTACCAGCAGATGTCCTCAGGGTACGAGGCAAAGGTGACAGTCCACTTGGAGACACAGAGTTCTCTGCTATAGGAGGATGGCTGGGGCTCCCCTTTACACCCAAGGCCCTGGCACTTGCAGGCATTAAAGTCTTTCAGGATGCTGTCGAGAAATGCAGAAGCTGTTACGGTGTGGTTCGCCTGTGCGCTGCACACATCCACAACAGCCACAGACAGAACAAGAGGCGAGCACAGGATGCCTGCCCCATTGTGTGCTGCACACTTGCAATCCCAGCACTGGAGAGGCTGTGGCAGGAGGATCATGAGCAGATGTGGTGGACTGAATAAAAATGGCCCCCCTAGGTCATTAGGGCATAGCACTATTAGGAGGTATGGCCCTGTTGGTGTGGGTGTGGCTTTGTTGGAGGAAGTGCATCACTAGGGAGATAGCTTTGATGTATCAGAAGCTTCAGCCAGGCCTTGTGTGACTCACTGTCACTTCCTGCTGGCTGTGAATCCAGATGTAGAACTCTCAACTCCTTCTCCAGCACCATGTCTGCCTGCATGCCACCATGCTTCCCGCCATAATAATGAACTAAACTCTGAGACTGTAAACCAGCCCTAATTAAACGTGTTCCTTTATAAGAGTTGCTGTCGCCAGGCAATGGTGGCATCCCAGCACTCTGGAGGCAGAGGCAGGTGGATCTCTGTGAGTTCAAGGCCAGTCTGGTCTACAAAGTGAGTTCCAGGACAGCCAGGGCTACACAGAGAAACCCTGTCCTGAAAAATATTAAAAAAAAAAAAAAAAGTTTCTGTGGTCATAGTGTTTCTTCACAGCGATAGAAACCCTAGCTAGGGCTGCAGAGATGGCTCAGTGGTTAGAGCACTGCTGCTCTTCAGAGGTCCCTGGCGCAATTCTCAGCCCCCACATGGCAGCTCACAGCTGTGTGTAATTCCAGTTTCAGAGGATCCCATACCTTCACACAGACGTACACACCAATGCACATAAAATAAAAATAAATTGTTTCAAAATAAAAGAAAGAAGTCCTAACTAAGGCTCAGGGCCTTGTCTACTGTCTTAGTTGGGGCTGACTTATAGTTTCAGAGTTTAGTCCATTACAGCCTTGGTCACATAGTGAGTTCCAAGCCAATCTGAACTATTTAAGGTCCTGTCTCAAATAATCAAAAAGAAATGTCATTACATAACCGGATGTCAACCTGTAGGAGAATGAAAATAGATCCTTATCTATCACCATGCACAAAAATCAAGTCCAAATGGATTAAAGACCTCAATATAAATCCGACCACACTGAACCTGATAGAAGAGAAAGTGGGAAGTAGCCTGCAATACCTGGGCACAGGAGACCACTTCCTATGTACAACCCCAGTGGCACAGACAATAAGAGCAACAATGAATAAATGGGACCTCCTGAAACTGAGAAGCTTCTGTAAAGCAAAGGATACAGTCATTAAGACAAAAAGGCATCCTACTGAATGGGAGAAGATCTTCACCGACCCCACATCAGACAAAGGTCTGATCTCCAAAATATATAAAGAACTAAAGAAACTAGACATTAAAATTCTAAATAATCCAATTTAAAAATGAGGTAATGATCTGAACAGAGAATTCTCAACAGAAGAAGTTCAAATGGCCAAAAGATACTTAAGGTCATGTTCAACTTCCTTAGTAATCAGGGAAATGCAAATCAAAACAACTTTGAGATACCATCTTACACCTGTCGGATGGCTAAAATCAAAAACACCAATGATAGCCTATGCTGGAGAGGATGTGGAGTAAGGGGAACACTCATCCATTGCTGGTGGAAATGCAAACTGGTGCAACCACTTTGGAAATCAGTGTGGCAGTTTCTCAGGAAATTGGGAATCAACCTACCTCAGGATCCAGCAATACCACTCTTGGGAATATACCCAAGAGATGCCTAATCATACTACAAAAGCATTTGTTTCACTATGTT
>PVIU01019694.1:0-35802 GCA_004026605.1 Ondatra zibethicus
AGGAGACTGACACTGGAACATTACTTGGTAAGCCACAGCCTTGTGGTGATACACAGAATAATAGAAATGGGTTAATTTAAGATGTAAGAGTTGGTTAATAAAAGCCTGAGCTAATAGGGCAAGCGGTGTTGTAATTAATATAATTTCTGTGTGATTATTTTGGGTCTGGGTGTCTGGGATATGAATTAATAGTCTCAGACTACACTGAGAAGACTCAAAATGAAAATTGTTCAGATAACTAATGAAATGTTTTACTTTCATTGGTAGTAAAAGTGGGTTGTTTGAGAAATCAGTATATAGCTATATATGCCATATGAACCAAGTTCTTTGTTCTATACTCTCTTAATATTTCTAAATTAGAGTATGTATTATGTCAAGTCAATGAAAATTTACTTGTGAAATAAAATTGTGAGTGTTAATTAACATTACACAATTGAGCATCGCTTCAGATTGTCTCAAGGCAAGAGTTGCTGAAAGGATCTTAACACCCCATTGTTCAAAAAATATTGGAATTAAAACCAGTTGGGTGTGTTTGAAGTGCAAATATTTTTAAATATAATGGGTTTCTACCTGATATGATTTTATATATTCTCTCAGTTCAACTCCACATTCAGAAATAGTTACAGGAGTATCAGAGTAAGGAGTTGTGTATCCTCTTTAAGTGCTGAACCTAGAAGTTCAAATGACATTATTATTTTTATTTCCTTTCTTCAGAAAGCACATTCTTGTTGCTGTTTAAAAACTAAAAATAAATTTTAAAAAATGAAAAATCAATTGATATATGAACCTGAACACATATAATAAGATATCTAGCTTTTGTTTATTTATTTTATTTTCTGATTAAGGGCTTAGAAAATAAGTTATGAATCTATCGACTGCTGATGATATACTAAGATGAAATATTTTGTTTGGCTTATTTTGTTCCTCCCTCTCTCCCATCCTTATCCCCTTCCTTAAAAGTAATACTATCATGATAGATTGAACAAATATTTTAATATAATGTTTTACTCAAATATTTTTATAATATATGCAGGCAACACAAAAAAATACACAGAAATAGTTATATAATGAAGAAAATCAGACCATCAACTTTATTCTCTTCCTTCATGAGATAAAAGACAAAGAGAATCAGAACAAATTAATATTTTTAAAAGAATTCTTCTAAATTTTATTTTTTGTGAATAAACAGAATATCTCAACAGACCAGCAATAAACAAAGAGATTAAGGAAGCAATGCAAAGTCTCTTGTCAAAGGAAAACCCAGGAATCTGTGACTTTATTGCTATTATCTACTAAATATTGAAATAAGAGGCACCAATCCACTTCAAATGCTTCCAAAAAAAATGAAGCAGGGCAGATTTTAAATTCATTTTATAATGTCAGTTTTATTAGTTAGTTCCCTAGGCCAGATAAAGGCACCAAGATTATAGGAACATATTGGCTAACATCCCTGATGAGGATAGATTAAAAATTCTTTTTTTTTTAAAAAAAAAGAAAATTTGTTTTATCTTTAATTATGTGCATATGTATGTGTCCCTGTGATGGTATGTGAATGTGAGTAGAGGTGCTCATAGGGTCCAGAAAATGAAGCCAGTTTCCATATAACTGGAGTTATAGATACTAGTATATATGTGTGAATGCTGGGAACTGAATCGGGGTCCTTTATGAGAGCAGTACATGTTCTTAACCATAAATCATCTCTCCAGCCTTCAGATTAAAAAATTATGATCAAATGTAATATTACATTTATTAAAAATATAATACGTGGAAATCAAGACATGTCAGAAGGATTAACCTTGGGGGAATAGGATTTTCCTCTGTCAAGTAAGGATGGGTCAACATGCACTCATATGTAAATGTATTGCAGCATCTTAACAGAATGGGGGACAAAGACAATGCATTTTTGGTTCAGCAAAAACTCCCCAACCTTCCCTGACAAAAATCTTTCAATAGAGTCTGGGGGATGACTCCAATCAGTAAAAGGTCTGCTGTGGATGCATAAACCCAAGGAAACAAGTTTAGATCTCCAGCACCCATGTGAATGCTGGCTGTGGTGGCTTACATCTGTGTGTCCAGTGCAGGGAATGTGAGGACAGGTGGATCCCTGGAGCTCATTAAACCAGCCAGCCTAGCAAGTTGATGAGCTCCTGGTAGAGTGAGACCCCGTCTCAAAGCAAGGTGGATGGCAATAGGAGAATCATACTTCATTGGCATGTGCTTCCAAGACATGGTGATTTATGCGGTTTTATCTCTGCTTTTCTTTCTTCTATATCCCCCAGATTTCCACAAAACATCAAAACACAAAACACACAAATGGTTAAGATTAATACATGATTTTGGTAACATTGAAGTATATGGAATCAATCTCTGAAAATCAGGAACATGTCTATTCAAGAACTACAAACCGTCTAAAAAGAAGTCAAGAAAACAGCTCCATTTGTATAAAGCCAATAGAATCAAACACCTATGAATAAATTTGAGTAAGAATGTGAAAGATAGTGAAAACTGTAAAATGTTGATGAAATAAATTGAAGTCATAAATGAATAGAAATATGTCTTATATCCATAGATTTGAAAGATTACTATTATTAAAATACTAATTTTAAAGCAATTTATAGATTAATTGCAAGACAATCAAATGAGTCAATGTAATCCAATGTCATTTTTCACAAAATAGACAAAAATGTAAAATCTACAGCATCATAAAATTCTCTTGGTAATGGAAATAATCTTGAGTAAAATGAAAAAGTAGGCCATATTACATGACTTCAAAATCAACTACAAATTTTTGTAATCAAAACTGTGTGGTACTGGCATTAATAGAAAGACACAGACCAAAAGAACACAATAAAGAACCCAGAAATAAACCCACACATTTGCAGTTGCTTGACTTCTAACTCTATTGCCAGGAACATACAATGGGGAAAGTGTAGCCTTTTCCAATAACCAGTGCTAGGAAAACTGGGTATTCCTACAGAGAAGAAAGTCACTGGACCTTTATCTTATACCATTCTGAACATCCATCCCATATGATGCCATTCCAATCTGAGACCTAAGGCCTAGAGGCTGCTATAAGTGCACTGAGGAGCTGAAGAAGCTAGGCTAAAATATAGCCCATGATACAGCAGTAGACACGCTCAGGAAAAATGGGTCATGCTTGCTTCTGCTGGTTTCCTCTTTTCTCCCCTTTTTATTCCTTCTCCCCCACTGCCTGTTGAACACCACTGCTCATGTTTGGAGTAGATATTTTCTTTTCTCTCTTGAGTTATTGGCAGCTCAATCATTTTAGGGACACCCTCAGAGGCCCACCCAGAAGTTTGCTTTCCTCATGTTCTGGGCATCTCTCAGTTTAAACAAGTGAACAAGCAACATCAAATGTTATACAACCTAAAACTGTTATACTCACAGCAATCAGCAGTGCGATGGAGCTGGAGGGCAGTGGATGTTGAAAGACACTAGTCAAAAGGATATAAAATTTCAGTTAGGTGGGGGAATAAGTATAAGAAATATGCTTTTCTCCATGTAGTCAGTTCATCGTCAAGCCAAAATGTCTAAGCAAGATGACTCGCAGGAAGAAAGAGTTGATTTTGGCTCATTTCTTCAGAGATGTCAATCACACAGGAAGGGTGGGCTGCAGCAGCACAGATCACGTCACGGATGACAGGAAACAGTAAGACAGAATGCATACACTTGTTCTAGAATCTCTCTCCTTTCCCCTTTTATCCCATCTGAGTCCTAGCCTTTGAGATGCCTCCTCTTGTATTCAGGTTGGCTCTTTCCAAGGCAATCCTTTCAGAAAACGTCACTCCCAGACACCCCACCAAAGGTTTGTTTAATAGCCTCGTTATTTCTCTGTCAAGTTGATTATCATGATTAACCATGTCTATCCCACGCTAACTTGACTCCATCACACATCTCTGTAGATTATTCTGCGCACTGGCCTCCCAAAGGCTTCTGTCAATCTCATCTTGTAAAATTCATTCATGAGTCCCTGGAGTCTCAACAGTTCTAACTTTGATCAAAACCACCAAGTCTTGTCTGAGACTCAAAGTCACTTAATTTGTGTGACCCTTGAAAAAAATGAAAAGCAAATTGTGTATGTCCCATATACAACACCATGGATACCCTTAATTCAAAGGAGAGGACTAAGCATGAAAGGTTAGATGAAAGTAAAGTGGAAATCTAGAAGGAAGAGTCCCATATCTTATAGCTTCACATCAGTATTCTGGCATGTGGTGGCAGGCTGTGAGGCCAAGGGTTGGACAGTCCCACCTTTGTGGCCTTGTTAGCTGCAGTCTACCTGGCCTGTGCCCTGAACTGGCTCTACTGGTTGTGTCCTGCTTTCTTCTGCAGAGGTCACCTGTTCCCATCATCCCTGGCTTTTTGAGGCCTCCGCTGCATATTTGACTCCACCCACAAAACTCCTGCATATCGTTTCTCTGAGTCTGCCTGCAGGAATCTGATCCTGCTGCCGATCATCTTGTGTCCTCTTCTTTCCTTTGAAGTTCCACAACCCTGTATTCCCTTTACCCTGCACACACTCCGGGCGTATCTCCCATTGCCATTACACAAAGTACTTGGCTCTTTTTAATGGGCCTAAGCAGCCACACTTTCCTTGGCTCCAACTCTGCACCTACTTATTTTCCTGACAAATGGTCTGGGTTCCACCTCTCTGCTTTTTTGATCACAATGGGGCTAAAATGAGTCAATGGAACTCTTAGTGTGCTCTTGATGAAGGGCTGCCTTGAAATTTCCTACACCAAATTATTGTCTGTCACCTTTAAACTCCCTCTTTCACTAAGTTTCAGGACACGGACAAAATGTATTTAAGATCCTTTCCCAGGATGCAATGTGGATGGCCTCTAATCCAATTCCAGTTCAACTTCTGGTTCTCATCTGAAATCTTACAAGTATGTCCTTCCCTGTGTTCTTATCAATAGTCTGGTATTCTGAGCACCGATACGTCTGCTGGTGAAGCAATTCTCATTGCACCCTGCAGCCTCTCTTGTCTACATATCCAAATGTGTAGTGTGCGTGTATGTTCCGTGTGTGTTGTGTATGTATACACACACACACACACACACACACACACCTTAAATTGTTTTGTATATGTTGAATATCTATCATTTTTGCTAATTACAACTCAAACAAGGGTACAGCAAGATTGCTCAGTGGGAAAAGGCAGCCTGACAGGAAGAGTTTGAACTCATGCCCAGCTGCAAGGAAAGAACCCTCTCCACAGACTTATTCCCTGACCTCTAGCTGCACACCATGGCATACATGTCCCTACTCCCCATTGCACACACGTTATACACATAAATTAAACACAAGTTGTGGGAGTAGTTGGTATATGCTCACCATTAATTAAGATGAAATTTAGGTGAACATAAAGCCTTTATTTTCGGATGGGTTAGACCTAAATGACCAGGGTTTATTTATTTTTTTATGATTTTCAATAGCTAAATGGCAACACTGAGTAGTCTCATCTCTATTTTGACCTAAATTGGATTTATTTTTACAATGCAGGTAGCCATTGGCTAGTGATACATTGACAATGTGTGCTTTCTTTTTAAATGGCAGCAAGGACTATCACAAAAAAATTTCCACTAAATGTCATTTGACTGTATCTACATATGTTTAACCATCCCAAAAATTAGAATGTTGAGGTGACTTAAACTTGATTAGAGTTTAGCAACTAATTTCAAAACACATGACAATGTACGGTATATATACATATATGCATTCTGACTATATCATTTAATTATTCAATTATTATTGTAATATTTCATTAAGTTGCATCCATGTATTATGTTATCACATTCATTAACATTCTATGAAACTATTAAGTAGGTAACAGTTTTATCAAATCACTCATTGATTATTCTGTATACATTAGAAAAGAAAACACACATATATGGGTGTATGTTTCTGAAAAATTAACAGACTTGTTTTGTAAAATTGAAAACTAAGCACAATAGTGCTTATGGAGTAAAGATGATTGGGGTAGACCACACAAAACCTGTGCTATTTTATAACCAGAATAGTAACAAAAATAATTACTAGTGCTTAATGAGATAACTTGGATACTAGAAGGCAGCACTTCATCATGTTTGCTGCTTCAAAGAACATGAAAAATGTTCAGGGTAAGAAAAATGGAAATGCTGACTTGTGGGAACTGAGAAGATACAAATGGAAGAGGTGCTAAGATCAGCAGGGTTTTGTGCAGGTTGGGAAAAGGAGGGAATATAACAGCCAAGAGCAAACAGTGTCACAAAACAAGAGCAAAGCAGAGCTGGGGCTTCTCCTCCTACTCCTTTTTCTTCTTCTTTTCCTCCTCCTCCTCCTCCTCCTCCTTTGTCTTCTCCTTCCTCCTCTTCTTCCATTTGACAGAGTTCTTTGTATCCCAGGGAGATTTTCAACTTCCAGGGTAATTGAGGATGATCTTGAACCTCTCATCCTGCCATCTTTGCTTCCAAAGTGTTGTGATTAGAGGCATGGACCACCACACCCTGCTTAGGTAGAACTCAGGACAGAACCCAGCTCCTCAATCTTGCTAGGCAAGCACTCTACCAACATAGCTGCATCACTGCCCTTCTTGGTCCCATTTTTTGTCAAACCTTCAGTGAAGCTGATGTCAGGACTTGCACAGACCCCCTTTAATGTGGCAAGGCTGATGCATAGCAGATGTATAACATGCTTTCTTCTTGCATATGTGAGCTTCCAAAGCCACAGGAATTGTGTTGAATGCTAGATCCACGCTTGAAGAAAATGAGACCAAACAGGAATAGCTCAGTGGAGCATTTTGAATGAAGTTTCTGCAGCTTTCCAAATGACTCATTCCTCATGTTCAGAAGAACAGAGAGCTCATGATACTGACGGACACTGTTTGGAGTGATGTAGAATTAAAAAGAGCAAGTACCACAATGGAGTCAGGCTTTGTCAGCTTAATTACTCATGGGGAGTAGGTGCAAACAACTTTCCAAAGTGTGTGTGAGTCCTGGGAGTGTCTACCACCAATCAAGCATGTCTATTTAATTTACTTACTTAATTTACTCTTTGATAATTTCATACTTGTATACAATGTAATATGATGACACCACTCCAATTTTCCTCCTCTAACCCCCTGACCCTTCCTAACACAGTCCAATGCAAATTTTATGTCATATTCTTTACTTTTTAAATAACTTATTAAGTTTAAATAGTGTTTCCCATATGTGCATGGGTGTGGACCATACACGAAGATTAGGCAACCTATCAAAATCCAAACTCCCAAAGAGAACGACTTTTTCCTCCTTGAGCAGCTATGGACTGCCAATAGTTCTTTAGTTAGAGCTGGGGTCCCAGGAGTCTTTCTCCAGTCCATCATGTATCAGTGTAAATGTATAATTTGCTTTTCTGAGAAATCTATTAGCTTAGAAAGCCTGATTGAATCCAGGGGCTGTATATGATTGTTCCTATTTTCCTCATCACATGAAAGAATTATTCCTGCTTGGGAAAAAAAATCATCTTTATTACTGGAGATAAATGCCGGATAAAGTAGAAGTTCGCAGTTTCCACTGAATGCATACTTCTTATAGAATGTGCTGCATGGGCCTGGCCACTTTGGCCTCTCGGCTTCTGGTGCCTGGACTGGAAATGAGAGGGTTGTCTGGTCTTCATGATTGCTCGAACCCATTTAAGTTGCAGTATTCGTGGCTCTGAAATTTCTATGTGCCTGGAGGGAATCATTCAGACAGAGACAAAAGGTATTTGTTTCTCAACCACTTTCTGGACAAGCTGAATGCATTACTTTTCACATCGTTTTATCACTCTTGTCTTTCTATGGACCATCATTTAGGTTTTCTTTTTCTTTAAGTAAATGCTAGGTATTTACAAAGCCTACTGGGTTACCCTTAAAAAAATACTAACGGGAAACTAAGACATATAGAAGAGTGAACTGAGGCCCGAAGGCGAGAACTGACTCCACAGAGATGTCCTTTAGCTGCTACATGTGTTCGGCAGCAAATGGGCTCACACACTGACACAGAGAATAAGTAAAATTAATTGATTATAATATAGAGACACAGACGTTTTGGACTTGGGCGATGGCTTGGTGGGTAAAGTGTGTGCTACGAAGGTATGAGGGTCTGAATTTGGCTTCCCCTATGACCCACATAAAGAGCCAGGCATGGGAGTTCAACATCATCGCTGATGAGGGATTGTGCGGGGAACAGCAGAGTCGAGCAGACCCAGGAGGGTCCACTGGCCAGTCAGTTTCCATCAAAGGCTGAGTTTCAAATTCAGTGAGAAGCCTTGTCTCAAAAATAAGATACTGACAATGATATACCTGTATCATTGTATCAATGTATCAATGATAAGATACATGTATATACTGCATGCACACATGTATAAACTAAAGAGGTATAGAAGTGTCAACATCAACACGTAATAATAGATGACAATAGTTCAAATTCACTAGTAGAGGCTGATGTAGGAATAAACAGCAGATCAATGAGCGGCCTCTGGAGTGTTGTAGGTAACCCCTCTCATCAAGAATATTATTTGCTCAGTCAATGGTCATTTGTTCAGCAATTGTTTTGTGACTAACATTTTACTAACATCTAGAGCTTGCTGTTGAGCAAACAAAGGAAATACATGTGTGTTCTTATAGAATACATATTCTAATGTTAGGACGCAAGAAGTCTAAGTAAACATGATTATAAGAACTGTGCATCTGTATGTAAAAGTAAAACCAGCTAGCTAGTGTTTTTTAGGAACTATTGTGTTTGCACAATAAAAGCTGTGGCTTCTTTTAATGATGATAAATCAGCTTCTAAATTCCTTTTCCCTTCAGAAGAAGACTTCTAGAGAGACTGAGAGAGTGACCTTCAACTGACCTTTGTACCAGGCTAGCTGAACTTTCCAAACCACCCTGCTCTTCCCTTTTAGGTAACCTAAAACTGAACTTTGCTCATTATAGCTCTAAAATTTCCACCCAGGGACATTCCTGACCACCACTTTCTAACCGCGCAAACTATGAAGAATCACAACCTTGAGCTGACCTGCCTGAAAGCGCATCCCCCTCCAACGCGGGAGAGTCTGTCCTCTGTCAAAGGGCAGAAAGAGCTTTCCCATTCCTAGCCAGTTGTTTGGTTTGCAGGCAGAAGTATGGCTTTTGGGAATGAGACCCAGCACTGTCCTTACTTGTCTAGGTAATCAACCGCTCTGCTCTGTGTGCTTTTATCTCTTATTTGTGTTTATCAGCAGGGCAATCACCAAAAGCACAAACCCACTGCATTGGCTGGAGAAATAGAGCTGTGATAAATCCGAGATGCATGCTTGAGGATTACTGGGAAGAGGATTTCACACAGCTTTGGACTTCAGGGGCAGCTACTCTGAAGATGCTGAGATCCGAAGGGAGTTTGGTTTTAATGGATGAAAATAGAGGAGGAGGAGTGGAATTTGTGCTGGTGCTGAAAAGTTTTCCAGACAAAGATTAGACCAAAAAGTGCCTCAGTTGCCTTGGAGTGGAAGCATGAAATTATTGAAATATCAATGTGTTTTAACTTTACAGTATCTAAAAGCCTGATGAAAAAGTGAAAAAAAAATGTAGTGATAAACACAGGAATAAGTCAACTTAAAAACAGAACTTAAGGTGACATGATTGGGAAAATGACGTCGCGGATTATTTTTAGGTTTGATGTTTGTTCTTATTGGTATTTCTACAGTGTTCATCATTTTAGATGCAGAAATAAGAAGAAGAAATAAAAGTATGGGCATGGTGTGGACATGCTGGCCTCACCTTGAAGTTGCATTTTAGACATTTAAGTGGTCATGTACAATAGGCACCTTTGTTGATAGATTTTTCTCAGTGGAATGGAATCAGAGATTGCATTGCAAAATAGTATGTATGCGAGAGGTGAGAGAAGCTGAAGAAAGGGCTCAGCCTTGAGAGCCTCCCCTGCAATGGTGGAAAAGAACCTGGACAATAGATAGGTGAGGGCTGAATGATGACATGGGCAGAACAAAAGCCAAGACAGTGCCAGAGCAGTCAAGGGGAGAGAGTTACTCAGAAAACAAGGGGTGTCTAATGTCAGAATGCTGGACAAAGAGAGTAGAAATAAGAGCTGACAAACACCCATTGGGCTCTGTTATATGGAGGTCTTCAGAGAACTTACCCAGTGCCATTAAAAATGAAAGACATGAAGTCAGATTGTAGTTTGCATTAATGAAGAATCTTAGGGGAAGAGGTAGATACTTTCTCTCTGTTGAGTCTCTTAAGTAAGTTGCTCATGAAGGGTGCAGGAGAAAGGAGCATACTTCAAGGGAAAGATGTAGCTACACATATCTTTGCTTCTTGGTTATTGCAATTTAGGATGATTTACTATGTATAAAAAGGATCTAGTTGAGATACAGATTTCAATGGTATAATAAAGAAGGATCGTAGATGCAGTGTATTATAATACATTTAATACTACAATGCCTGTGAGTCAGCTGAAGATATTATGTAAACTTTCTGTACTGATTTAGTAGGACTCAGGTGGACCTACGAGTCTTCATTCCTACAAAGTCCTTGGTATTACTAGATAATCCTCTTAGACCTTAAGTCTGAAGGCCTTATTTTCAGTAACAAGAGTCTAGCAGAATTGAAGACTAGATTATATTTAGATCTCATATATTTATTATAGTTTAAATTTATTATAGATTGTGTTTGCTCATATATATATGGTGTACCTGATGTATACATACATATACACATGCATATATATATGAAATTTATTAAAGACAAAGCAAATTTGAAGATACTAAGGTGGACATACTTGTTTATTTTACATAAATAATCAAAACCTGGATGAATATGTCATGCTGCAGAACACAGAACATCTTAAATGCATTCCAGAGTTGACTAACATTTTGATTTTATAATTGTCAGTGGTGCTTCACATAAACACACAGTAACCATATAGCAGAACTGTACTGAGGTCAACTTCAGATATTATTGGAATTTCTGTCCTAATCCCAACCCAAAATTCATTTAAGAACTTTTTGTGAAACTCAAGTCAGCAATTCAAAAAGAATTTTAAAAATCAAACGTTTAAACATAATATAATCCAAAGATATACTAATATGATCCTTCCATGCAGAGGAGTGATAATAGGAAAGGATTAAAATTTTTTGTTTTATGTAATAAAATTATTATGTTTCTACAAGAGCAGAAAACCTTGTATACACAGTGAAGACCTTGCAGCCCATGGCATGCAACAGTCTTTTATCTGAGCTGAGGACTTTCTTGCTCTGTTCATTAACATTATCTTGGGTGGTGTCCATTGTCTTGTTTTTTTTTGTTTTTTTTTTTTTTTTGAGTATCTTGGTTGCTTGGTGGTATGGAAAAAGTAAAGAGAATTACAGGTTAAAGTTGAGTGTAGGAGGAGGGCCTGCTTGTTGGTTTCTGGCCGCCCGGCTAGGTTAGCCCCAAAATCATCACAGAGAAACCATATTAATTAAATTAGTGCTTCTCCCATTAGCTCTAGTTTTTTTTTTTATTGGCTAACTCTTACATCTTAATTTAACCCATTTTTATTAAACTGTACATCACCACAAGGTCGTGGCGTACCAGCAAAGTTTTAGCAGGTCTGTCTCAAGTGGCAGCTCCATGGTGTCTCTCTGACTCTGCCTTTCTTCCTTCCAGCATTTAGCTTCGTTTCCCTGCCCACCTAAGTTTTGCCTTGCTATAGGTTCAAAGCAGTTTCTTTATTCATTAACCAATAAAAGCAACAGACAGACAAAAGGATCTCCCACACCAGTTGAGCACAGAAGGCAGTAAAAGAAAGGATTACATTGGGAAAAAGCAGAGGAATCCAGAGTACTCAGGGTCCCAACAGAGCTATGAAGTGGTGAAGTTTGAAAAACAAGCTGGATGCAGTTTTACTTCAGTATTCCTTTGGAATTAATCAATTATTGTGGCAATATTGCTGGGCGACTGGTAGGATCCAGGTACTACTGTAGACAGTCTAACATCTCCTGGACCTGAGTGTGCTTACGTTCTGGTGGGTTCACATCGCTGTGTTTCTGGCTTCCGTGTGGGTGGTGTTTGATGCTGACCTCTGCAGTCGGCCTCATCAAGCCGAAAGGGGTACCTGGGATGAGGCTACTGATTCATCTCTGTTCTGGTACTTTAAAGGGAAGGTTAGTCACTGTGAATTTCTTGACATGAAACTGTTGACTGAGTTTTATTGAACAGCAGAGCATGTAAATCACCTTGTAGGAAAACTAGCAAGGAGTTTCAATTGGATACCTTTGGGGAAAAAGGGCATCTTTTGTCGTATACTCAAAGCTGCAAGAACCTTTTATCTGATGAAGATGTGAGATGAAGATTTACATGAAATATCTATCATGAAAAAGCAAAAGGATAGTGACTGAAGATCTGAGGCCACCAGATTTCTGAGAATGTAGGGCAAAGAATATATTACTGTTAATAAACAGACAATGTGAGAAAAATCAACAATTTTATTTTTATGGATTATGTTTACTAATTATTAAGCTTTTCTATTCTTGTTTAGATTTTAAAAGAGAAAGCTGTCATATAAGAGAATTGAAAATAAATATATCGATTCCGTGTTCCATGGTGCTATAGTGCATAGGAAAATCAAGTATATGTGCCTCCAAGAGCAAAGTTGACTCCCTGGTTACACCAGGGTTTGCTGTGGTTTCCTCTCATGTTTCTTTCTGATTTCTAGTCTGGCTTTATGCTCACCTAGTTTCTGCCCTGATGCCCTGTCAGTAAAAGTTTACCTTTCTGGACTGAGCCACACATCAGTGACATAAAACACAGGAAAAGTTTTCTCTTACTCTCTTGGTAAATGTGAATCAGATTTTAGGATGAACTCTGGACCCAGAAGTGTCAAGAGAAGCCCAGCCATTCCATTCCACTTTTGATGAATTAGAAAGCTCCACTCTTTACCTTTGAAATCTGACTGAAGAATCCGACTACATTCCAAAACATGAGCATTTCTCCAACATTTCTTGGAACTTTTTGGCCAAAGCCTCCTCTTTTTAACTTTCCTGGATCATTTTCGAAACTTTGATCTTTTTCTATTTTATCTCTCCTTGTCAGAACAAAAGTCCATTGGTACCAGCATGGATGGTGAAAGTGAGATCATTTGGTGCAGGTAGACCTAAGATGTCAGGGTAAATTTTCAGGGAGAAGCCAATTTTGAAAAACAGACTTTCCAAGATGCCGAATCACTCCAGCATCACTCCAGCCTATGAGATAATATTTTTGAAGTGTTTTTCAACTGCCTTTTGAATTCGTGCAAGCTCTTGATAAACCACAAGTTTCTGTTTCAGAAGGAATGGACCAGTAAGTGTCTTTGGTCACCAAAACCAAAACAAAACAAAACAAAAAAACAAAACCCAAAACCCTCAGTTCACATAAAACATTCTGATGAGTTAAGGTAAATGAACTTCTATCAGTATGCTCATGGAAGACTCTTATTTTTTTAATGAAAAAATAATACAGTCGATAGAGTTTTGATTTTCCTGAACCAAAGCCTTCTTCTTTCTTCTTGAACATGAATGAATAAAATATTGTCTTCCCACTCACCACCCTATTGAATGATGTTAAGTTCTTTGGACTCTTTGGGGGGGCCACCACCCAGCTCCCAATTAAATCACACATAGAAGCTTATTTTTAGTTATGAATGCCTGACCTTAGCTTGGTTTGTTTCTTGCCAGCTTTTCTTAAATTATCCCAACTACCTTTTGCCTCTGGGTTTTAATCTTTCTCTACTTCTATATACCTTTCTTTACTTCTTTTTTTTTTGTTAATTTATTTATTAATTATGTATACAGTGTTCCATCTGCATGTGTGCCTGCAGGCAAGAAGAGGGCACCAGATCTCATTACAGATGGTTGTGAGCCACCATGTGGTTGCTGGGAATTGAACTCGGGACCTTTGGAAGAGCAGGCAATGCTCTTAACCTCTGAGCCATCTCTCCAGCCCCCACCTTTTTTTACTTCTTACTCCATGGCTTGCCACACACCTGAAAATAGTATTTTTCAACTCCACCCCTCCCCCCCTTTTTGAGTCAGGGTCTCCCTATTTAACCCTGGTTGGTCTGGAACACATTATATAGATAAGGGTATCCTCTGACTCACAGAGATCCACCTACCTTTACTTTTCAAGTGCTGGGATCAGAGTTATATACCACCATGACCAGTGCCCATTGTTGACATTTTATCATTTGTTTTGACTTTCTTGTTCCTTTTTTTTCTGTCTGCCTTCAGAGATGTAAACTGGAGAAAGTGAATTAATTTGGAGAAACTGACTTTAAAGGTTATCATCACCCTCCCACCAAGAACTTCCTTAATTTAATTAAGGTGCTGCACAGTTAATTATTCATCTCAGAAGGAAATGTTTTACTCCAAACATTACCAGTAGCACTAATTTAATAAATTCAGGGAGCCAGATAGATTTGTCTGATGAGTTTTACTGGGCTATCATTTGTTAAATTATGATGGAGGTGAGATTCTTTTTGATCTCTTAGCCACCAAAGGGATTCTATCTTTTTTTAAATAAAATTTTCCAATGGTCCCCAATGAGGCATCTCACTAATATGGTCAGGATCACATTAACAAAACTTAAACTTGGCACCCCACTTTCACAGTGTTTAAATAGAATAGGTTAATTTAATTATATTAATTTCTGTGTATTATGGCCAAATTTATGGCATTTTATTGAATCTATTTCTTATCCGTGTAGTTACATCAGGAAATGTATCTCAAGTATAAATATCAATGAGTTTGCACATACACACATATCAGTAAAGTGTATAAATAATTGTTAGTAAAGTTAGGTGTTTGCAAAGTATATTCAGTTTTTCATAGTTCAATACCATGATATTGATGCCCCCAATTCTGCTCTCTTTCATCCCACATCCCATCTCATTCCGTGAGACTGGGCTTGAGTTTCTTCCTTTATAGGAGCAAGAGAAGTAATATTGTGGCAATTCCTTAGTGCCAACAAGTTTTTAAACCGTTCATCTGTTATGGTTTGAATACAGGATGTCCCTCATAAGTTCATGCGCTGAAAGTGTTGTGCCCAAAACAACAGTGTTCAGCAATGGGCCTTTGGGATGATGATTGGCTCATGAGGTTTTTTTTTTTTGTTTTTTTTTTTTTACTTGTACTAATGGATTAACCACTTGATAGGTTCATCATTTGATAGGTATTGGGAGGTGATGGAGACTAGGAAGTAGGACCTAGTTGAAGGGACAGAATACTTGGCAACAGGACCTTGGGCTATCTCTTTTACTCCAGTCCCCTCACCCCTCCTTTGTCTATCTGTTTCCTAGCCACCTTGAGGCAAATAGTCTGCTGTGCAGTATGTACCTCACAGTATGATAGTCTGTCTCTCCTCCTCAGGCGCTTTAAGTTGATCTTTTAAGATACGTTGTCACAGTGAAAGGAAGCAAACTCCTTCATCACCTCTTTCCTGTGTCTCTGGAGAGCTGTTTTTTTCACCTCTCAGTGGGAACCCAGAAGGCTTCGGGGTCCTGTTATATGACAGCTCTACTGTTCAAAATGGCCTCGGGCATCTTCTCAGAGAGAAATTAATGACGCAAAATGAAACTTATTAATGGACATACTTCAGCTCTTTAGATTACTGCGAACAACCTCATCTTGTAACCGAGAAATCAGAGGACATGGACAATCCCCTATCTTTAGCCATTTGTCAGATTTTTTTTTAAAAAAAATCACATCATAGCTTCCAATCCTAGTCATCTTCTTGTGTTTGAGTCTTGTGTTCAGACCTAATAAATTTGTTTTCCTTTTGTTTTCTGCAGCCCCCTTGGTTGGATCTGTGAAGTAGACTCAGAGGAACTTACTAGGAATGTAATATTGATACTTTCTGAAATATTGTCGGTTAAGCCTGAGGATCTATGATGGGATTGCCCATCATCCAGTAGTTTAAGAAATGCTTTATTTAGTGATCTTGATCACGGTTCTTTTTAAAAATGCTTTTTGTAAATTTTTTTGAGTTTATGACATATTATTCATGACATTATTTCTCCTTTCCTTGTCCTCCTTCTCAACCCTCCCATATACCTCTCCAACCTGTCTTCTAAATTGATGGTCTCTTTTTTCCATTAATTGTGTGTGTGTGTGTTGATGTGGGATTCCCCTCTGTCTGCTGTAATTACCATTGATTAATAAAGAACTGCTTTGAGCCTATAGCTGAGCAGGGCAGAACAGAAATAGGTGGAGGAAACTAAACTGAATGCTGGGAGAAAGGAGGCATAGTCAGGGAGAAGCTCTGTAGCTTCCACCGGAGACAGAGGCTGGAACTTTAGCCAGTAAGCCACAGCCATGTGCCAATACACAGATTACTAGAAATGGATTAAATTAAGATGTAAGAGTTAGCCAATAAGAAGCTAGAGCTAATGGGCCAAGCAGTGATTTAATTAATATAGTTTCTATGTGATTATTTCGGTTCTGAGCTGTTGGGCAGCCAGGAAACAAACTAGTAGCCTCATTACAACAGTGTGTGTGTGTGTGTGTGTGTGTGTGTATACACATGTGTCTGTATGTGTCCCAAGCTTAGATGATTGATGTGACATAAACTTGTTGTGAATCAGGAATGCAATTTATTGGTGTATCGTGATGACCTTCGTTAAATGACTTCAAGTGGTAATTGAGCACATATAAAGAAGGCCTTTAAAAATGTCAGCAAGTGTGAAGGTGGATGATTCTGTAGGAAACCAGATAATTATCATGCCACCGAGGAGACTTGTAATCATCTTCTAATTATTTATTACATAAGGTACCCTATACTTAAAAGGAATATAGTTTCCTAGTTAGACTCCATACCTGGTGGGTAGGTTACCATAAATATTAGACTTCAACCTATGTTAGTTGGAGAAATTAGGAAAAGAAGGGCAATCCTTGAAGGATCTTAGGGAAAATCAGAAAGGAATTTCATAGATGACTTTTAATAAAGAGTCTATATCTATGGCCTTGACATTAGAAATAAGTTGGTTATAAAAAGTCTAGACATGCTGGGCAGGAGTGGTGCATGACTTTCATCTCAGCACTCCAGAAGCAGAGACAGACAGATCTCTGTGAGTCCGAGGCCAGTATGATCTACAGAGTGAGTTCCAGGACAGCCAGGGCTACACAGAGAAACCCTGTCTTGAAAAAAAAAAACACAAACAAACAAAAGGTCTAGACAAGTAGTGGCTTTTGGTTTGTTCTCTAGTGCAGTCTCAATATGTCTTAGTTACTTTCCCATTGCTGTGAAGAGACACCATGATCAATGCTTATAAATGAAAGCATTTAATTGGTGACTAACAGTTCCAGAGGGTGAGGCCATGATCACCATGGTGGGAAGCACAGAGGCAGGCAGACAGGCATGGCACTGGGGAGCAACTGAGAGCATACATCTGATCTGAAAGTCGGAAGCAATGAGAGCTAGCTGGGATGGGTGTGGGATTTTGAAACCTCTAATTCTACTGTACACCTCCTCCAACAAGGCTACATTTACTCCAATAAGTATTCAGATATATACGCCTATGCGGGCTATTCTCATTTGAACTATCACATAATATTAGGGAAGCATTTCCCAAGAAGATTTGCAGACTATAGACCCTGTATACAAGGTGAGTTCCCGGGAAGATGTGGGATCAAGGGCCTATGTAATGACTTAGTATTGGAGAACAGTCAAGATTTAGGAGTTGGACTACTTTGAATCTTGGATAGTTCATATACTCTTGTAACCTTGGCAGATTTCTGGACTTCCCAAAGTCTAGTTTCATGACTCTGTAGGTAAAATAATACCTATCTTTGTGTGATATTACAGTGAAAAGCAACTTAAATGATGTATGCAATATTGCGGTCAATGAGTGCAATGTTTTAAGTGTTGATCCCTTCATTCATTTCCTTTTCTCTGATCACTGGAGAATATATATTAACCAATTTCTACTCATTTTAAACATATAGTAGTGTTCCTAAACCTTTATGAAGGGTTCAAAAAATGCCCAATTTTCAATGAATGCACCAATTGAGATATTTCATGGTTTTGAAAATGTTCCTAATGAGTGACCCAAGAAGTAGACACAAAGTGCTTTATTATACATTTATGTACATATATGTGCATTTAGATGTATATATATGCCTACACACATGTATATATAAATATGTATGTATGATACCAATATATATGTGCATTTATACATATATGTATTTGTCCATATTTTATGTATATATTTATGTATATGGGAGAGCTAAATTTTTTTATTAGATTTAGCTTTTTTTATTTTATGTATATGTATGTTTTTCCTGTGTATATTTATGTGCACCACATGCATGCCTGGTACCTGTATTTGTCACAAGAGGAGGCCAGATCCCCTGGAGCTGGAATCATGGGTGGGTGTGACCCACCATGCATTCACTGTGCTTTGACTGCTGTTTCTTTGCGAGTGTGTTTTAGATGGTGTCCCTTCTCTGCCAGTCTACAGTGGGCCTTCACCCTGTCCCAGCATCCTGCTGTTCATTGTTCTTTTATGCAGCACTCTCTAAGACACTTTCTTCTTAAATTAAGTCATCATTTATCATTACCAGCATGCTTTCCCTAGGACATCTTGCCTTTAATTGGTTTAAAAAATGTGTCTTGTTATTGAAGTATAACCTACCGAGGACATTTTTAGCAAAGATGTGTTAAAGGTTTTTATCCTTTATTCTTTCCATAGGAAATCCTGTTGACAGTAATCTCACAGCTTTCTCTCGAAATCTCCAATAGAGATTTCCCATGTGTGCCCAAGGAATTTTCTGCCAAAAATGCCTTCTATGATATTTTATCTGTTCTGAGATAGTTAAAAATAACTTGTATTCCTACGGAATATGACTGCTTTATCCTTTGCTATTAAAATAAAATGTTTAAATCAGGTCTCTCAAGACATGTTTTCAAGTTCAGTGAGATTTGGTACACGTTGGGTTGTGACTTGCACAATGTTGGAAATACAGAGATAATTGCAGGCTTGTTTCCTATTCTATATGATTCATGTTACTTTTTTCTTTTCACACACATACACACACTCACACACATACACACACACTCTTATTATCTATATTACATAATTCACGAGCCTTAGTGAGGGATTTATTGTTAATGGTAGAATAAGAGAACCTATATCAGACTGATCTCCATAAATTTATTATTTTGTTTTACTTATTTGTGTGTGGATGTGTGCACACATAGGCATTTATGTGTATCTGGAGGCAAAAAAGAAATCAATCTCATTTTGGTTTTTGTGTGTATGTGTATTATTGTTGCTGTTTTTTCAAGACAGGGCTTCTCTGTAGCTTTGGAGCCTGTCCTGAACTCACTCTGTAGACCAGGTCTGGAACTCACAGAGATCTGCCTGTCTCTGCCTCCCAAGTTCTGGGATTAAAGGTTGAGTTCCACCATGGCCTGGCTCCACCTTGTTTTTTGAGACAGGGTATTTCGCTGGCCTTGAAGCCACATAGTCACGTTTTACACCTCCAGTACTGAGTGTGCAACTTGTGCCACCATGCCTAGATTTTTATGTGGTTCTGGGAATACAACTCAGACCCCCACTCTTGCACAGAAAGATATGCTTTACTGGCTGAGTCATCATCATAGGTTTAAATGATAAGATCTCATTAGATTCTAGCTGCTCCTGCCTTTATTAGAAAGATGCTAATGTAACCCTCCCCCCCCCTTTAAGGTTTTAACTCTGTCTGTGGGCTTTGTTTATTTAATGTACTTCTCACAGCACTGCCTTAGGAATGGAACTTTCACATCACATTCCTATGTGACAAGGAGAGGCAGATACACAGTGAGATTAAGTCACTTATTTAGCATGTCATTGTGTCAAGAGTTTGAACCGGGGGAGTCTGGCTTTGGGGCTCACATTCTGATCCTGTGCTGTCCTGTTTTGTCTCTGGCGTTTTTGTTATTGTTATTTTCTTCTGTTTGCAGGGGCAATGCACATTCTAACTTAGAGCTTATTTTGGATTTCTATCCTGCTGGTGCATTATTGAAAGCTGGTTTACTGAAAATCAGAGAATAGAACGTAGCATTGAAATGACCCAGAAGCAAGCAGATGATGGTGGAACACTAAGATGAAAGGAAATAAAGGGTGTCACTGGCTCTTCCTCGTCGGTGGCAGATCACCTCCCATTTGTGTGAGAAACTCCTATTTCCTGAACGAGTGGGAACTTGCTGATATGAATACCAGTGTCTATACTATGTTCTTAATAGCAGAAGAAAAGGAGATAGTTCAAAAGAGAAGTTCTAAGTGCCTGTCTGTTTACATAAAACCTGTAGTGCGAGGATCTTACTTGGGAGACCATTGTGATACTGCAAGATAAAAATTTGAGACTGAAAAATTAAGAATCATTGAGTGTTTAGAGAGGTGTCAAAATAAAGAGGAACCGAAGAGATCAACTGATACTCATACCTCAAAATCTGCAGTAGCCATAGCAACAGAAAATACAGGGGAGCAGTTCAGCTCTCCGAGAGTTTTGAAGGATAAAATGTCTCTAAATGTCAAAAGCTATTATCAGGCTTTGGAGCCTCAGCCTGCTGTTATACAATCCTCATCCTTCAAATACGCTTTCTACAAGTAGCGACTGGCACTCGAACCGGTGAGAAATCCAGCTCCATAGGTCCTGATTGCCGCCAGGCTTTTCTGGAAACTCCAAAACTCTATGGGTCAAGGACGGGGCTAGGATTTGCTGGCGATGGGATGTTCGTGCATCAAATAAGACAGGGCAACGTTCACTGGCAACCTCTGCACGTTTGCACTGATGGACATAGTATATCTTTTTGATATGCAAATAGCTGATAATTTTATTGACCTGCACACTTACCTCATATTACATTAAGCATCTGAAAGATTTAAGGCATGTTCAAAGGTTTACAGGGTGTTCATATAATGAGTGTCTCGTGCTGATGGGTCTGAGCCAGTGTACCCACTGTCTTATAATTTGCTCCCCTGATTGCGCTGCTTTGGGCCCTTTATGTGTTGCTAACAACAAGGGATGGCATCCTACACTCCACTGTGAAATTTCAAAAATGCTTGCAGGCCATTCTGACTTTTCTTTCCCCGTTCTTAATTTATAACTCTCTCAAGGACGTCTGGTCTTAATTTTATAACTGGTCTCAAGGACTTTTGATCAGGGAACTGGGCTCTAAAAAACATCTACAGACTCCTTGGTATTTGGACTTCCTACTTAGGGTGGCCGTTGTTAAATCCAGGTGAATTTTCCATTCCATCCCATTGCAGCTTTCATTGACAATGAACTCTGCTTTGAGTTGGTAAGCCTTTTATCAGCCTTCCTTTTCCTTCCTTTCTCTTATTTCTTGACCTCTACTTGACCTCTGTAATCAAACAGAAGAATTAAGCTCTGCAAGTTGTTTGTTTATATGTAAAGCTATATGCAACTTTTCATTAAGAAGTGGTGATAACACTGGACTGTTTGTGCCAGGAGAGTCCCAATGACATCATTTAAAGAAACCCTAACATCAGAAAGCAACATGAGGAATGCCCATGGCATTCACACCAAACACCAGTTTGATCATCTTCTGTGTCCCCCTTGGTGCTGAGAATTGAACCAGGGCTTTGTGTATTCAGCCCACATTCCTTCACTGAGAGGCTCTTTTGTCTGATGATCCTTTAAAAAAAATAATTTACCATTGGATCTGGGGAGATGAGATGATGCTGTCATTGTAATGCTTGCAATGAAAGTCTAAGCATCTTTATCAGGATCCTTGACAGCTCATAAAAAGCTGGGTGCAGGGGCATGAAGCTCAGCATTGAGGAGGCAGAGACAGGAGGAGCCCTAGAGCTTCCTGGCCAGTCAATCTAGCCAATCACTGAGTTCCAGATTCAGTGACAGATCCTTTCTCAAAAGACTAAAGTGCAGCATGGTTATAGAAGACACTAGATGTCAACCTCTGTCCTCCACTCACATGTATACATACATATGTACACACATGGCACTCGTGCGCATGCCCCCCCCACAGGAAGAAACGAGACACATGCTACATGCATTTTAAGAAGTTTGGCTCAAACACATTTTTAATGAATCATATCTGATATTTAAATAACAAAGCAGGAAGATTGCATATTATTGGTGCCAATAAAGAACCTCAGAGACTTTCCAGTGAGTAATTAAATTGGGTAAAGACAAAGTGTCTGAGAATATGACTCAAACCCTTCTAATAGAAGCAAAAGTCTAAACCAGTGAAAATTAAGAGAAAATAATGCACTTTAAAAATTTTAAATGCATTTACCAGTAAAGGCAAAGCCTTTCTATGTTGGAACTCTCTCTCTCTCTCTCTCTCTCTGTGTGTGTGTGTGTGTGTGTGTGTGTGTGTGTGTATTGAGTGACTCAAATGATCTCAGTCAATCCTCCTGACTACCTTATGGAGTTGAGGACATTGTGTTTCCACACAGAGTGAGATGAGGAATTCCATTGCTCGCGGTGAGGCTATAGCTTGGAAGCAGCCAGGTTTCAAAAACTTGAAACCCTGGCCATTGCTCTGAAATCCAAGGCCACGTAACTCCTTTTAGTTACCAAATGCTTTCGGGAACCTTAAGATGAAAAAAAAATAGGAGTCAGGTTGTAAATTATTAGGTAGAGTGCTTGCTTGGTGTGCATGGAACCTTGGGTCCCATCCCTTGTATCCTGAAGAAGCCTTAAATTCTGGCACTGAGAATGTGGAGGCAGGAGGATCAGAAATTCAAGTCATTCTTAGCTATATACCAAGTTTGAAGCTAGCCTGGGTTACATGAGACTCTATTTTTTTTTAAAAGTGAAAAATTTTTATTATTTCCAAATTACCACAAGTTATAGAAAGCTGTTAACATATATTTAAAAAGTTAGACTTTTTTATGATTAGTATAATCTGAAAATTAGAACCAATTGTCTCTCTTATCTTTGCATGTCTTAGTGACTGAGTATTGAGACCAGTGCTTTAGTCAAAATCGCTTATCTTTTTGGGTGATATGAACCAAATAAATAATGCATGAGATCAGCAAACAAGAGATCATGGAAATACTGAGAAGCAGACAGAATTGAAGACAAAATGGGTAATTTTATCAGGAGCGTGTGAGCTAATGTAGGGCTGCATATGGTTCAGATTGAGTCCCAACTCATAACAAATCAACAGTCTTCTCCCCTCCCCTTGCACCATTTCCCACCCCGTCTCCCACTCATCCTTTCTTCCTTCTCCTCTTCCCTTCCTAGCTTTTATGATGAAGTTTATGCTGGCAAGACAAGTTATTACTCACTTGAATTATCTGTTTGGCGCAAAGGAATATATTCTGCCTTCTCCTGTTGTGTTAATTTTGCTTCCCCCTATTTTTCTCAGAAGCCATCATTATTTTTGCTTCAAGCGGTCATTGCTCCCTTCTACTGGTCCAAACGGTCACATTTGCTCGTGTTCTTCATTCTTCGTTGTTGCTGTCCTTGTCCGGCGCTTTCAGTCATTTTCCTTTGGTTTGAGTCGCTTCCTTTGGTGTATGTCATGCTGTGGGTTGCAGTCAATGTATTTTTCAGCTGTTGTTTATCTCAAAATCTTATGTGTTAGATTTTCACATCATATAAAAATTTGTGCATGTAGTTTTTTTCTTTTATCATTTTATGAATGATTTACTGTTGCTCTCTGACTGGTAGAGTTTTTTTTTTTCCTTCTCTATAGCCAATCGTAATTATTTCTCTGAATTTTTTCATTTCTTTTTTAAATTTTCTTTAAAAAGCATGAAACATATCATTTATTATTTTGTGTACGAATTGTGTGATGAATGTGGGTATGCATGTGCCAAGGTGGGCATCAGAGGTTAGAGAATAGCTTTAGTGAAGTCAACTTGCTCCTTCCATCTTTATGTGGATTTTAAGAATTAAATTTCAGTTTTCAGGCTTGCGGGTTAAACACTTTTATCTGCTGAGTCATCTTACTGACTATTATTATTTTTGTTGCTGTTGTTTTCTAGACAAGGTTTCTCTATATATCTCAGGCTGTCCTGGAACTTTCTGTAGACCAGGCTGGCCTTGAACTGAGAGATTGGACTGCCTCTGCCTCCCAAGGCCTAGTATTAAAGGAGTGTGCCACCACTACTCAACCAAATTTTATTTTTTAAAATGAACTGAGCCCCCCGCCCCATTCTAGACAAGCATTCTCTCTTGAACATACTTCTCTAGTCTTTTCTTTTACCTTCAAGGTTCCCTCCATTTCTTTCTCCCTCCCTCCCTCCCACCCTCCCTCCTTCCTTCTCTTCTTCCCTCCTTTCCTCCTTCTCTCTCTCCCTCCGTTCCTCCCTCCCTCCCTCCCTCCCTTTCTTTCTTTCTTTTTTTCTTTCTCTTTCTTTCTTCTTTTCAGTTTTTCTTAAACTCAATCTCTAGCTCAGACAAGGCTTTTATCCTGCCTCAGTATCCTAAACAGCCAAGATTATAGGTCTGTATACCAGGCACAACTTTCTTTGCTTTTTAAAATAAGTTTACCTAGTGAACTCTCACTTTCTCGTGTGTGTGTGTGTGTGTGTGTGTGAAAGAGAGAGAGAAAGAGAAAAGAGAGACAGACAGATAGGTTTGTTGAATTTATGGATCTATAATCTTTTTATCAATTTCAAAATAAGTTCACCACTATTTCTTCAAATTCTTCCTGAGTCCATCTGAATTCATTTTTAGAAATTAGAATTCAACATGTTAAAACTTAAATGTCTTCTATGTAAACATTTTTATAAATTTTGTTGTTTCTAGGTTTTCTCCCCTGCCCCTGCTCTTATTCTTCAATATGGATATTTAGCTAGAAAGAAAGGAATCTTCAAATTTTTGAGTTCATTAATCTTTGTTATTGTTTTTAAATTGTCCAGACAGTTCTTTCTGTGCTCTTTCTGTTATGGGGGCAGATATTGCTTTTTAAAATTCATTTCTAGAAGGTAAAAACTTTTGTTTTACAGATTCAAGTTATTTCTTCAGGTTTCCATCTTCTTAACTATTTATTTTGATCACCATTTCCTCCATTTCGATACGATTGTATAACATTTTTCTACAAGTTATAATTATTTAATATCCTTATCTACAAATTTTACTATATGGAAAATCTCAGTTCTTTTTTTGATTAATGTTTCTTTTGATATTATTATTTATCTATTTCTTTTTCTTTAAATTTTAGTTTTATTTAGAATTAAGAGCTTTGGACGTTGAGTATAATGTCACTTCCCTGAGAGGGGTACCTGTCCTTTTTGAGAAAGACACTATGAGGAAAGAGCTTCTTCATATAGTGTAAGTCAAAGTTGGTCAGGGCTGGGCTGCACCCTTGCTTGGTTTAGATAATGGCGGACATTGTACTCTTTGGTCTTCATGCATCACAGTTCGATCTGAGTTGGAGCAGAGCTGCTTAATCTCCGTCTTCACAGCTTTTCAACATCTAACGATCATGTTAAGAGATGAGAGACGAACTCATCGGTATAGGATCTTTTACCTTAAGTACCTGGAAACCGATGGATATTTGCCCTCCTCTCTACCTATGGCCATCTTCAGGTTTTGAGGGACAGCCTTGATGAGTCTTGTTTGTTTCTGTGCTGAAACGCAAATCATTTCAAATGCTTTAAACAAAGTTTTTAATCTTCCACTCCGACACAACAAAAACCTGACACCTAGTTTGTGTTTTCCCCAAGGGTTTTTGCCTCCTATGAACCATGGGCGAGTGAAAACCATCTCTAGCCCTGCTCTAGCGCCCAGGTGACGCACTGTGCTGTCACGTGTTTGGGCTTCTTTAATCTTCTGTTGAGTTCGTTTGTGTGGCTTTTCCAGAAAGCCCATTCAGCCTCAATAGTCTGCATAGGAGTCATTCCACCATCACCCAACCTTGTCCTCTATTGCCCAGACAGGTAGGTTCCCTCACATGAAAACACATCATTGTTTGCCAGCTTTGCTTGAGGATTTGAGCTAATCTAGCCTTTGATGCTTCCTTTAGTTTCCAACGACTTTCTGAAATAATCTCGCGGCCTGTTCTTTCCCATCCATTCATTACCGCATCAGGCGAGAGAAGTTACCAGTGAGTGTTGCGTTCTGTCTGGGAAACAAGATGCTTAATAATTGCATTGGTTGTTTGTAGCTTTATTCCAGGTTTCTAACTGATTGTTGATAAAGCAATGCATCTTGGACTTGCTTTATGTCCATCAAATTCTCCTTCCTCGTGTGAGTTATGTAATTTGGAACGGCTGGCTTTTGACGCTGCCCCTCTAAACACAGTGTCCTCTCCCCTCATGGGATACTATTGTGTGATCAGCAGCACAAATGGAGGGATTTTCTCAGAGCCTATCCTCTGGCAGAGTATGCTGCATATATCCATGCAGGATAGCAACCAGTTAATTATATATTGACACATTTGGAAAGTGTTTGTAGTGACCCACCAACACACATAAACATAGTTTTATTTAGTTTTCTTACTTGGGTGATCAAAATGCCTGTGGTCACTCAGACACCAACTAACAGGACTAATCAGAGTGGGAAGAACAAGGTTATAACTGTTTGTAGGTACAACCCATCAAATTACAAACATTATGGGAAGATGTGTCCATGTTACCATATTGCTAAATGTATTTTTAAGAGTATATTTTTGTTTCTCAGAAATTTTACCACTGTCAGTAACAAAAGCACATGTAATGGTATCCAAAATTAATAACACATCAGTGGCAGAAGCAAAGTTAGCTGATACGAGTGAGTAGATTTGGCTCAGTTAAACTTGTGCTGATGTGTAATAAAAACTTTAAAGAACATAAAACTTAAAATACTAATTTGTTTAAATGTTAATGAGCTATTAATAATTTTATTTCTAAAATAATGAGTACAGTGCATCATAATGGTATGGACACAAATTATGAAACTAGGGGGACCAGGTTTAGATAGTGGTACCATAAGAGAGAGCTCTGACTTTGGGCTAAGTCTCTGTATGAAGTCATATCTTCATCTATAAATGGAGAAAAATGGATGTTTTGTGTGTATGCACATACATATATATACATATATACGCACATTGCATGCTTTTTTATTTTTATTTATGATTATTATTATTATTATGCATTTCTCCCACTGGGACTCTTCCTGGACATCCTGTTACAGCTGGTAGGGGCAGGACAGGTCTCTTGCTCTTACAACCCCAGGGCCAACTCTTGCACCTGCCTCAAACATTGGTGGGGAGGGGTAGGGCATTTCTCCCCCACCCCTGCCACCACAAGACAGATGAGTAATGGGGACAGTTCTCCTAAGGTCACAACTTTGAGGCTGGCTCACCCACATCTGACAACAGCGTTGGCTCTCTACCCAGGTGAGGTGCAGGGTCCATGGGCTGTAGTTAGTATGGGGGAGGGTCAGCGCCCTCACCTACCACAGGTGGCGGGGGGGGAGTCAAGGTGGGGGGAGCACCTTTCTCTGGCCCTCACCACCACAGTGCAGATGAGAGGGGGTGTGGCCAGCTTTCCCAGTCTCACTCTCTCAGAGCTATCTCACAGGTGCTACTGCCAACAGGGTCATCTCTTCTGTGTTGCCCAGGCAAGGAACAGGGCCAACTTCCCTGAGTGCCGTGGATGGTAATAGGGGAGGTCAACATTGGCTGTCGCAGGTGGGGAGGGCTGAGAAGTAAGGGCGTCATCTCTCCCCCACCCACACTACTGCATGACAGACCAGTAGTGGGAACATCTTTCCTATGCCTCCACCAACAGGGTTGACTCTCTTGTGCTGCCCAGGTGAGGTGAGTGTTGCAGTTAGTGGGGGCCAGGGCAGTTCTTCCACTCTTATGACCTCAGAGCCAGCTCCCCCACTTGCTGAGGTATTGATGGGGCGACTATCCCCCACAATGGTGTCTTATGGCAGACGAGGGGGTGGAGTTAGGTTTTCCATGCTCATGTTCTCAGGGGTTGGCTCATCTCTGCCCTTGTCAATAGGGTCAACTCTCTAATGAGGTGCGAGGCCTGCTTTCTGAAGTGTTGCAGCTGGTAAAGGGGTCAGCTGGAGGTGATGGGGCAAGGAGGAGGGCATCTTTCCCTCATCCCCATAACCACTCCACATCCAAGGGAGGCGGTACCATCCATGCCCCTCTCATGCCGTCAGGGCTGGTTCGTCCATGCTCCTGTCTACAGAGTCAACTCTACTGTGCTACCCAGGTGAAGTGGAGGGCCCGATCTCTGGAGTGCTGAAGCTGGTGTGGGCACCTGCTGCAGGTGTTGAGGGGTGAGCGAAGGAGGGCATCTTGCCCTCACCCATGCTGCCACGTGGCAGACAAGAGGGGCATGACCTGCTCTCCCATTCTCCTGCTCTCATGGCCAGCTCACCTATGCCCCTTCTAACAGGGTCAGCTCTATTGTACTGCCGAGGCCCCCTCTCTCTCCTGAGTGCTTCGGCCAGTGATGGGCAGGGCCGACTTTGTACAGCCCTATCCTCTCTGTCCTCATCAGGGTCACAGACCAGGTCATGGGGCTTGGCAGCAGTCCAGACACAGACATCTGGCCCTGGATGGCAGTAGGGCATCTGCTTCAGTCCGTTCCTCAGCCACGTGGCATGGCAGGGTGCTGTTGCTAGGTCTCCGCCACTGGCTAGAATCCCTGAGCTCCTGGTTAGTCTTGCCCCCTTCCCCAGCCACAGGGCCTGGTGAAGAGCGTTGCTGTTGCTGTGTCACAGTGGAGCTGGAGACCCCAGGTTGCTCCTGGTTGAGACCTGTCCCGGCCAGCCACATGGCATACCGGGAAGCTGTTGTTATGTTGCAGCCCGGGGCTAGAGTCCTCAGCACTCTATCTTTTCTATTACCATTATTAACAATAGTTACTTGAGGGTATATAAAGTCCAAGATGGGCTCTGAGATTAAAGGCATGCCACTAGCTTGTCCTGTATTGACGCAGCCTGCATGAAAGTGTGCGAGAAGAAATTAAGCTGAGACATGATCCGTTCTTAAAGCTCCGAGCTACAGCTTGGAGGCTGCTGCTCTTTGCCTGTTCCCTTGCAAACGGCCTGCAGGTCCTGGGGCTCTGTCTGCACTGAGCATACAATGCAGCTGACATGATGAGATAATCTCTTCCCTGTAGGGATGAGTGACACAATGATTCTACTTAAGGAAAATGTTATTTCAAGGACATAAAAATGACAAAACATGAAAGGTTTGTTTAAGGACTTGCCTTAAGGAGAGCCGCTTATGGAAGGAATTCTGCAATAAGCATTAACGATTAGTGTTTACATTTATAATTTTATATTTGTGCTTCATTCTCTTGGTTTTTCAACAAAAATTGAAAGTTTTCTCTGTTATATAATCGATAAACAGAACACATTTCTCAGCACATGTTATTTGTACATGGGCTGATTTGGGTAAGATTACATGTCTGTACCGATGGTGTAGCATATGGAGTACACACTCCGTATGCTTAAAAGTTCAGAAAACATATTAATTTGCTACTTCGCTGGTCATCTAACTTCTTAATTTGCCTCATTATCTGGTTCTAATTCTAAAACAGAAAGGTCTAATTGATGTTGCCCATAGGCACGTGACTGGGGATGTATATAAGCATCCTCAAGGAGAGTCACCCATGCTAAGCATCCACCAACTACGCAGTAGCTCATCACCAAGGGGAGGGTCTTGGGAGCTCCGCCCTTGTTTGTTTTGGAGTTTTTGTCTGGCTTTTGATATTGTGCAGGTCTTATGCACGTAACCACAGCGGCTGTGAATTGGTATGTGCTACAAACACGCCACGTCGAGATGTTAGGATTTCAGTGCTTTTCTCCTCATCCACCAGCTTCCACATTCTTTCTGCCCACTCTTCCAAGATGTTTCCTAAGCCTTGGAGGGCAGGGCGTTGTTAATTTATGCCATTCATCCACAGATGAGCAATCATAGTTACAGATACTTGGCATTTTGGATAGATATGTCTCTGCACTAATTGTTATCCACTGCAGGAAGAAGCCTCTCTGTCCTAACTGAATGTAGAACAATTCTATGGGTAAGAACATATTTTTAAAGGTAGTTTGACACTATGACTTTGCAACGACAACCTAAGTTTCAACCTAGGGCCTATGATAGTCCTAGTCATGAACTGTTGATCAGGTTTACAAGCTAAGCATAAAATCTCTACTGTGGAGCCAGGCTCAAATACAATCAGAAAGCAGTTGCTTGACCCCAGGACAGCCATGCCAATACCGCAGCAGTGGGCACATCTTGCCAGGCAGGTCAACGTTATAGCACGCAGGATCCAGCACATATGACAAACGGTGTGTCATGGAGTGAAACATCTAGTAAGGGAATTCCAGGAGAGGAAAGAGGAGAGCCGGGGTTTGAGGAGAAGGGGAAGCTGGTTTTGTTAAATGCTTGATGCGGAAGGAAGCAAGCAGAAGCAAATGTTTGCTATGTAAAGACTGAGGTCTTGAACTGATCTGAGACAGACAATAATAAGCTGTAAGATGCACCATAACCTTCAAAGATGCAGTGAGCCATTCATTTCCTCCAGCTGCTGACTTCCGAGCAGAAGACCTGGGAGTCAGAAGCCTGACTGCTAAGATCTAAGCAGAACATAAGCAGCAAGAACAACGAATAACGGTGCGGCTTTACCACCCAGGCCAAGAGCCCTGCAGAGTGGCTGGTCTGTTCGGCCTCAGCATTGAAGCACAGCTCCAATCACATACAAATTCCCCTTTTACTCTTTCTTCTTATTTCCCATAACTGAACATGCAAAGGCTTCCCTCACCTCTCAAGATGCCGAGCCACTTCCTGGGGGAATCGGATTGATGGGTTGCATAGTTAGATTACTGTATGCTGGGAGAGAAGGCACTAGATGTGCTTGGCTTGTACTTTGCTTGTTAGATAGAAAGTGTACCTTCACGGGGTGGGAAGAAATCAGACTTCAGAATTAGCGTTGTGGTAGCGGAAGTGAAAGTACATCATACCCTTAAAAGGAAGCATTTTAGAGACTGAAGAAAGTGGAGCAGGGTCTGCGGCTCTGACTCTAAAATTAACATCTCAGTGAAGACAGGTTCTGCCTAATAAACCCAGGTTAGGGAGACTTAGACCTGCCACCGAAGAGGTAGCATTACCCAGAGATCTCCTGTGACCCAGCCTTCCAGTCAGCCTTGGCATCATTTTGCAGTTATGTGGTGGCTTGCATGTATGTGAGCCCAAGGAGACCTGGGATAGCGGTTGAGACAACTTCCTGCCACAGTCAGAAGCCCTGACTCACGGAATCCGGCTCTCCTCTGACTAATGCTCAGCCACAGAGCCTCGCTAGGGAGCCGAGGCTCTAGCTCCTTGTCTGGAATTGTCATTTCCTACGACACAATGCTAGGTAAAAAGCCTCATTGTGTCACCAGGAATGACATAGTAATTGAAGCCTGGGAATATGATTTATCAACCTCCTCGTTTCCTAAATGAGTTCAATTTATAACAATTGCTTAAGGACCATTTTAGAAATGTTGCTTTTCCCGCCCCTCTCCCTGTTTTACTTCGTGGTGGGGGGGTGTTGTATGATAGTAGCAGTCATGGGAAGGAAGGGGGTGGGGGAAGATCTTCTAGAGCTGTGACCTAAGATGACCACAGACCACATCAGAGTGCTGTGGATGCCAGGAATGAGGACCAAAAGTCCTGAACGTGCTGACAATAGGCTCCTAGATGGTCTACATTTTGTAGATAATTCCAAACCTGTCTAGTTTTTAGACATTTTCTCTCTTACTTCCTACAAGATAGTGCCTGTGACAAAGAAGTTGCCAATAATTCAGCAGAAACTGACTGGAACTGAACTGCAACCCGGTGCTCCCCTCCTGCAGGAAAGGCAGACGGCTCCGGCTTTAGGTTCATTAACCGCCGTGAGCTGTTTTCCAAAAGCTTTAGGTTCACAAAAACCAGAACCACACTGGGTCAGCTATTTTTTTTTTGTTTAATTCTTCTTTTTCTATTAAACCTGTGTGTATTTTAAAGGAAACACGATCCATATGTTCCTGCTTCCTTCACACTCCACTCTTCAAACAGGGTTTGTTCAAGTTATTTGATGTGCTGGGTGCCTTTTGAACCATATCCTTGTGAATTTCAAAGTCTTTTATCCCCTAAAAAATAGGAAGTTGCATTTTATGAAATAGGTGAGCGTGAACCCGCAAAGGTCTGATTTGGTTTTAAATCCTGAGCAGTTGGGGTTAGAAACCTGATTTATTCTATTCTTCCTGAAATGGAAGCTGCATGTTTTCAAACTATGATACTGGCTATGCCTTAATTAGTATGTCTGGGAGAGGAAAAAGGCTAATTTTAATAAGAAAAACATATATAATCATTAATAAATATTAGTAAATATTTTTGATTAAAAGGTGTTTTGGTATTTGGTTAAATTTATAAGAGTTAAGAGAGAGAATAATAAATTAACCTAAAAACAGTAAAGCCCAACTAAATGGATTTCTGAAAATCACTATGTAATCATTATATATGATCATATTGTTAAAATTACAGTGTTAATTTTATGGACCTGTGTGTTCTAGTTTCTCCTCTGTTGCTGGAAAAAACAAAACCACTTATCAAAAGCAACTGTGAAGAGGGAAGAGCATACTTGGCTTATACTTCTGGGTCACAGTTTATCATTGAGAGAAGGGAGGCTAAGAACTCAAGCAGGGATTTAAAGCAGAAACCATGGAGTCCAGCTAGCTAACTTTCTTACAGAGTGCAGGACCATCTGCCTAGGAATAGAATCTAAAGTGATTCTGAAGCATACACATCTCTCATCAGGAAATTTAAGAGAACTTTCTAGGAACAAGGCTATTTTCACATCTTAGCAAAACGTTCATGTTTTTTTAGAGGGCTGCTTTTTCAGTAGCAAAATGTTTTGCAAAATGCACAACCTCTCTCTTATCTCCTTTCCAATTCCTGGAAGAAATTTCACCTTGGGTATGTGTGACAGTTTGAATACAATGGCCCCCATAAGCTCATAGGGTCTGGCATTACTAGGAGGTGTGCCTTTTTTGGAAGAAGTTCATTACTGTGGAGGCAGGCTTTGAGGGCTCATATATGCTCAAGCCACGCCCAAGTGTCTGAGATCACTTCCTGTTGCCTTCAGATCAAAGGTGTGCCTCCTTCTCCACTCTCAGCTCCCTCTTCAGCTTCATGTCTGCCTGCAAGGTGCCAGGCTCCCCACTGTGCAGATAATGGACCCAACCTCTGAAACTGTATGCAAGGCCCCTCAATTAAATATTCTCCTTTATTAAGATATCTTCTTCCCTGCTCCCATATCTGCCCTTCCTCCATCTCAACCATCCCACTCCCCCAAGCTCTCCCCAGTCCTCCCCTTCTCCCTTCTCTCTCCCCCTCTCTCCTTCCTCCCACTCCCCCCACCCCCATGCTCCCAACTTTTGCCTGGCGATCTTGTCTGCTTCCAATTTCCAGGAGGATCTATATATGTTTCTCTGTGGGTTCACCTTATTATTTAGCTTCTCTAGGATCGCCAACTATAGGCTCAATGTCCTTTGTTTATGTCTAGAACCCACTAATGAATTAGTACATACCATATTCATATTTTGGGTATGGGTTATCTTACTCAGGATAGTGTTTTCTATTTCTATCCATTTGCATGCAAAATTCAAGATGTCATTGTTTTTTACTGCTGAGTAGTACTCTAATGTGTAGATGTGCCACACTTTCTTTATCCATTCTTCCATTGAGGGGCATCTAGGTTGTTTCTGAACAAATGCTTTTGTAGTATGCTTGGGCATCTCTTGGGTATATTCCCAAGAGTGGTATTGCTGGATCCTGAGGTAGGTTGACTCCCAATTTTCTGAGAAACCGCCACACTGATTTCCAAAGTGGTTGCACAAGTTTGCATTCCCACCAGCAATGGATGAGTGTTCCCCTTACTCTACATCCTCTCCAGCATAGGTAAGGGAGCCATTTTAGGGTTGGCAAAAGGCTGGGCTCTAGAGGGGTTTCCAGGTGTCCACGGGGATGTCCCCAGCTAGGTCCTTGGGCAGTAGAGGAGAGGGTGCCTGAACTGGCCTTGACCCATAGTCAGACTGATGACTATCTTGACTATCACCATAGAACCTTCATCTGACAATGGATGGAGATAGAGACAGAGACCCACATCGGAGTACTGGACTGAGCTCCCAAAGTCCAGTTGAAGAGCAGACGGAGGGAGAATATGAACAAGGAAGTGAGGACCACAAGGGGTTGATCCACCCACTGAGACAGTGTGCCTGAGCTAATGGGAGCTCACCAAATCCAGCTGGACTGGGACTGAATGAGCATAGGATCAAACTGGACTCTCTGGATGTGGCTGACAATGGGGGCTGACTGAGAAGCCAATGATAATGGCACTGGGATTTGTCTCTACTGCATATACTGGCTTTTTGGGATTCTAGTCTATTTGGATGCACACCTTCCTAAGCCTGGATGGAGCGGGGAGGGCCTTGGACTTCCCACAGGGCAGGGTACCCTGCCCTCCCTTAGGACTGGAGGGGTGGAGGGAGGGTGAGTGGGGGAGCAGGAGGGAAATGGGAGGAGGGGAGGAAGTGGAAATTTTGAATGGTATTATTTATAAAGCAATAAAAAATAAAAACATAATAAATAAATAAATATTCTCCTTTATAAGAGCTGTGGTCGTGGTGTCTCTTCATAGCAATATAAACCCTAACTAAGACAATGTGACATAAAGAATAGATTTAATTCTGAGCCTTTGTGATGTTTCTCCTTGTGCCTGGGTTAGTCTTGCCTAAAATTGTAATGAATGGAGAATTCTGTCTTCTCCCAGAGATAAAAACAACTCTTGTCTTTCCTCTATACTTCTTTAACTACCCTGTTCTTTTATTTCATGGATTTCCCCCTCCATGCTGTTAATATGATACATTGTGTGGTTTGATTTTCATGTCATGAACGAACCCCTTGTGTCCCCTTAGTATACAATCGTTTTTGTATGTTGTGGAATTCCTTGCCAGTAGTTTGGTGATAATTTCTGCAGTCATAAGCACATGGTGGAATCTTGATCCGCACTTTTCCGCCCTCCCCCCGCCCCCCCAGCGCTTCTCCCTTCCACCTCTCCTGGATTTCCCCTAGCAACTCAACTTCCTGTCCCCTTTCTCTCTATTCATAAATATCCTACCAAGTGAAATAAGTGCTGTCCCGATGCTTAGAGATGTGGGGCCCTTCACTGGAACATGTCAGCTTACCAGGGGCCAAAACCCTGGTAAGAAAACCGACTCCTCTTCCCTGAAGACATTAACTGCTAATAGCTCTACATCATGGGTTGGGAGAGGGGCCCCTCCCCCATCTGTGTTGAAATGTTGATTAGTTTGATCCTCTGCAGGTCTTGAGAAGGCAACCACAGCTGCTGTGAGTTTACGAGGGCAGGAAATGAGGGCAGCACTCTTGTCCTGTCCAGAAGACACTGTTTCAGTCCAGTCTTCCCAGACCTCCGGCTCTTGCAATATTTCCACCCTGAGGGTATGGGATACAGCTGTCTTACTTTGGCTGAGCACGTTACAGTAAAGCTTTTACACAGAAAAGAACAATGCACACAGTTTGGTGTAGGGGCGTATCCTGCATGGGGAACAAAGCTCCTTCCAGAAACAATAGGATGCCACATATTTTTTTAAAAAAAAACTTGTTAAAAAATGATATCCAATGATTGGAAAATCATCTTATTTAATAATAGATTGGAATATTTAGTTTTTAAGATGGCAAAACCTGAACTTTATTTTAAATGAAGTACAGTCTTCATGAAAATACCAGCTGCAATTTATTTTTAGAAGCTTATATTGATCCTGCAACTTTAGTGTCAGTACAAGGAACCT
>PVIU01019695.1:0-35933 GCA_004026605.1 Ondatra zibethicus
CTGTTTGATTGCTTTTTCTTGGTTTTCTAGGGTATCTTTGAGGAATTTATTCATTTCTTCTAACTTTTTGTTAGTTTTCTCATCCCTTTCGATAAAGTAGTTTTTCACCTCTTCTTTAAAGGACTCTATAATTTTCATAAAGCTACGTTTAAAGTCAATTTCTTCTACTTCATCTGGGATAGGTTGCTCGGGCTTTCCTGTTACATAATCGCTGGATTCTGGTGTTATCATGTTGCTTTTCAGGTTGTTGGATGAAATCTTTGATTGGCGCCTGCCCATCTCTTCTGAGAGTTGCCCGCTCTGCTCCGTTTGGCTCCGCTTGGCTCCCAGGGTCAGGGTCCAGATGAACCCGCGGAAGCTGGTTGGGCGAGGTTCCCGGTCCCAAGGGCAGGCCTACTGAGGGTTACCAGCTCCGCTCGGCTTGGCTCCGTGGGACAAAGGAGGCCCCCTAGCAGGGGACTCGCCCTTCCCCCAAGTCCTCAGCCCGGGTAGGCCGAGCTCGGGTGCAGCCAGTTCCACGCAGATGAGAAGGGATGCCCGGGGGCGAGCAGGGTTGGGACAAGCAGCAAAGCCAGCAGAGGGGAGCCCCAAGTGGCCAGAAGGCCCCGGGAACGGGCTGGGGTCCACTCACCAGGGTCCAGATGAATCCGCGGAAGCTGGTTGGGCGAGGTTCCTGGTCCCAAGGGCAGGCCTACTGAGCTAAAAAATATCTTTTAAGTTGGTCAATGGTTAATATTATTTTTTGGTTTCTCATGAAAAGGTTTTTCTGTATAATAGTCCTAGCAGTATACTGGATCTATAGCTGTAGATAATGTTTGCCTTGAACTCACAAAAATCCACCTGCCTCTGCCTCCCTAGTGCTGGAGTTTAAGGAGCATACCTAGAACAACCTGCTGGTCAACATATTTAAACTTCAGAAATTGAGATGGGATCAATTGGGATCAAACAACTCTTGACACTGGAATAGGATGCAGTGAACCTGAAGATATGACTCTGTTTCTGAAGCTCCAGTGCAGGTTAGACACAGATACTGGAGTAATTTAACTGAAACTGACCTGGAACCATGTCACTGAGAAATGGCTTTCATAAAGGGAAATGCTGCCAAGAGAGGAACAATCATTTTCTGAGATCCACAGTATTACATGAACTGGCAAGACATTCTCAGTGCTTCAACAGTGGAGTTTTTATCTTGGGGGTTTCAGGTGCTGTGTATTTGGACTTAAAGCCAACTCAAGAAGAGGGATGCTATGTCTAGTACTTTAAAGATAGTCAACAATTTGGGCCAAGAGAGGGCAACATGGGTCCAAGTGGTGAACCTGTCACTGCCACTTTCCTGAACTTCTAGCTCTTTTCAAAATACCTATCTTTATAAACACAAATAAATAGAGTTCTCACCACTCAGAGAAGAAACATTTTTTTCATTACATGGAAACTATCACAAAGTCCCAAAAACTGATCAAAATGCAGAGAATAATTGACTATAAGGTACCAAATCTCAGCTTATATATCTCCAGCTAATCCCTTCAAACTATAGCTTGGTTACCAAAACAGGAGTTGACAAAACCTCTTATAGGCCCAGGATCCCTGTTGATAAAGTATAACCCAAGACATGACAGGGAAATATACGTATGAACTCTCAATAGTATATTTACCTAAATGTTCCAGCATAATGACACAAGTTGATTCCGCACATGAGGATAGGGTAAATTCCACATGGTCTTACCCCAAGATGAAGGAATACAGCAGATCATTGTCTGCTAAAAGGTGAAGAATCTCCCGCCTCAGGAGTGGAAATATTATATAAAATATCCAATCCCAAGTGCTCAACACAGTATAGATTCTCATATAAACAGAACTAAATTGACTCAGCAGGTAATATGTACATGTTATCAGATATACATAGAAGTGAAAATTAAAGAAGGGATTATTAATATGGGAAAGTGAGGGAGGTAATGGAGGTTAAGAATAAGGATGGTAGTCATATAGTGCAATTAGGGCACTATGAGTTTTTCAAAACCAACCACTACTTTTAAATTGAGATTGGTACATGACACCATTTGCTATGACCTCTGTAATTTTTCTGGATAGTTGAATTCATTATAAAAGCTAAATTGTATGAAAAGACAGTTTAAATTAAGGCTTATTTCTATGTCCAAGTACTTGTTATTGAGTTTATGGTTTGGGACCTGACCGCAGACTCACGATTCTCCAGAATGACCTCTGAATGGGTTCACAATTGCTTAATACAGCAAACTTTGACTGTCTGTTGCAATATCTATTTCTTCCTATCCATAACTTATCTCAGAACAAACTAAGTGATGTTTCTGACTCATCCACATGCACTATAAATTTTATCTCTCAACTTATGTTATAAGCTAAACAGTTGGCCAAGTCTGGGATCTTAACAGCACCCAAAAGAGCTCTTTGCCATGTCAGACTACCTTTGGTTTGAAGGGAACCTTTTCCTGCTGTATGGCTTAAAAAAAATTATTGAAGAGTGCTGCAAAAATTTTGTAATCAGAGATGAAGATACAGTCATACTGACTTATCCCAAATCAGGTAAGGGCCATCAGTGAGAATGATCCTTCAGTGTCTGGGGAAAGCTAGGGTTTTGATATTCATTCATGTGCATGCTACCTGGAGTGCTTCACATATTACAAGTGTTAAATGCTTTTTGGGCATGGAGAACTGTGTGTGAGAGCATTTCCACTCAGATGAAGAACTCTACCCTAACATATATAACCAGAGGATCAATTTAGGCACTAGAGAAATGACACTGGATACTAACACAGGCTATGCCATTAGTCCATCTCTGTGTAGAACAGAGAATGGAAGCGAGAGAGTGATGAGAATTAACAGAAGAAATCGCATCAAGAGAAAAAATTATGGATGTAAGAATATATGGAGAAGAGGACAATGGCAGATAGAAGAATTACCATGGACATTGTCTATGTAGTTGAAAGAGTCTCAAAATTCAAGAAACCAAATAAAGACATCATGGCTTGTGGAGAGGGTTGTTTGGTAGGTGTCAAAAGCATTGAACATTGTGTAAGTATTAGGTTGCACTTAGTAGTGTAGTTGCATCTCAGCAGCACTGTATTAAATGAAAGGAGCGAGTTTCATGGACAGATTCCATAACTGCATCCTTGGGAATTATCTGGGGTAATCTAATTCACTGCACTAGAATGTAGATTAATAATGGATCAGAGCTGGAGGGGATGTTAAATAGGGAGGTAGAATTTTTTTGAGTATAGAGTCTCACTTTTGTCAGGTGAAGCATTGTAAATATGCTGGATAGATAAACATTGTACTTACAATCATGTAGATATTGTGAATAACACATACCTCTGTACTTGGAAACAGCTGCACTGTAAATTGTATGTGCATATATTTCACTTGAGGTTTTTCACAAGTACTGTAGAAATGAGTGACCATCACCTTTCTTTTTTGATCAGGAACTCGCTGGCTGATTGAGAATCTCTGCCTGATTCAGACCAAGGGGAATCCAAAGTGGATCCAATCTGTGCTAATCTGGGATCACTCACCCTGGATGGAGTCTCAAGAAGGATATAAAATATTAATCAATCAGGAAGGACCATGCCTCATCACCTCACACCTTCCCTTTCATCTTTTCCCCAAGTCTTTCTTCGGGTCCAAAGCCAATGTCTGCCTGACATTCACTCTGATTATTTAAGTTGGGGAAAGGAAACTAGGATTCTCATGCACTAGATGATGCTGATATGTCCACACCTCAGACTACATCAGAGTACCAGGATGTCAACCACCACATAGTGATCTTGGCAGATATATGACAGAAAGCAAAATATAACACAAGAGAATTCAGGACTACTTATAAAGGTCATGTAGAGTTCAAAACTCTATTGTACAGTGGATATTACCTTTTAGTTGTCATCAAAATCAATTCATTAATCTTGATTCTATATATAACCCTTGCCCACAGGGAGATTCACCTAAGACAGAGTTGTTTATAGTGGAAGCAACCTGGCCAGGCACCAGTGCTGTAATTCTGCAGATTTTTTAACAATCAGGGCTCATCTGTAACCACTGTGTCTAACTTTGTTTAGCTGTCCATAGCAATCAGTAGTCACAGAAATCTCCCATGACCCTGATAGTGATCTCCAGAAGGAATCAGAGATATCCAATTTCTGACCTTGCATAGCCCATTGTTAGCAAGAAAATTTTCTGGAAGTCTGTACACCATAGAACCTAAGCATATTTTATGATTAAACTATGAAGATAAATTGAAATAAATAATATCACTTGAATATATCACAATGAAGTTGGGACCACTCACCTCCATGACTTATTCGGCATGTCTTATCATCATGTCTTATTTGGCAAACTCTTGGTTGGAGATATTAAGGCTTAAAGAGATGGATTCTTGTATAGTGTTGCAAAGAACATTGGTACATAATAAATTTCTTTTTACTAAAAATTATTTAATTATTTTATTTTTAAGATTATAATATAATTACATACATCATTCCCCTTTCTCTTCATTGCTCCAAGTTCAGCCATATACTTCTCCTTTCTGTCTTTCAAATTTATGGTCTCATTTTTCATTTATTGTTGTGACATGTATATATGTGTATGCATCTACATACTCATAAATACTTAAACACAACCACATTAATATGTAAAATAGTATGTTTTCAGGCCTGAGAATTTGGTATTGCATAACCAATTGTCATGCTTTTCCCAGGGGAAAACTATTACTCCCACTATTATTATTTCATAGTTGTCTATATGTCTTTGTGCTCAGAATTGTTCAATAACACATTGGCTTTATGCTATGCATTATGATTCATTTTGAGAGTTATATTTTGTAGCCACAATTACAGAAACCAATTAACTTGTCATTTTGCAGATCAAATGAGCACAGTACTCATCACTCTGTGTATATAAGTTGTTCTTCAACAGTGCTTGCATGATCTTTCATTCTGTGAGATTTTGATCTTTACAACTTTTGCATCAGTCTTGGATCTTGTTGTGGTTGTATTTTGTTTGTCACCATATTTGCGACTTCAGTAATTTTGCTGTTATATTTTTAAAAATCAAATAAAATTACAAAAAAGTATTCTGATTATAGATATTTTTCAAGTATGTATATATTTTGCCCAAATAAGTAGAGTAGAGGATTTTAGAATCATCATGGTTATTTGATTGACATTTCATGTAAATCATGCCTATTAAAAGGTGTGGAACATTCTATGGATATCCACTTACATATTTTTTCATTTAAGGTCATCTATATCATTAGAAATCCTAGAGATGTTCTTGTGTCTGGATATTTTTTCTTCCTGTAAGAGAAATGATATTCAGAATCCAGAATCACTGGGAACTTAGTTTGAGTGGTTCCTCAAAGGAAATGGTGAGTGTTCTGCTAAATATAGGCATCCGGGGAGGTACATTTTTAAAGAGATGGTGAGATATTGCTTTGGCTGGCCTTGAACTTTCTATTTAGCCAATGACACCCTTGACGCTCTGTTCATTATGATCCACCTCTTGTGTTCTAGAACTACAAGCACCTACTACCATATTGCATTTATTTAATGCTCAAACCCACAATATCATGTACGTTATCTAACTTTGCCACATCTCTAACCTTTTGTATATTATGTAATCTTCACCTAGTTCCATCTTATCCCACTATATTAAAAATATCTGTTGCTCTAAGGCTTGTTACCATATCAAATCTAATTGCAGTCTTCCTGTTCTCATATATAACTGCATAACAGGACACAGACACAGTTTCCCCCATGACATACCATCCTGGCAACATTCAAAATAGCTACCCTTTCCAGTACTAATGTCAATAATATAATTTGTGGTGGTTTGAATGGCAAATAACCAACATGGACTTTGGCATTTGAACACTTGTTCCAGTCAATGGCACCTTTTAGAAAATTTATGAAGCAAAGCCTTGATGGTAGAATTATATCACTGAGTGTGGGTGTGAGAGGTTAATTTATTAAGCTACTTCCAGTATCCTACCTCTGTTTCCTGATTGTAGTTGCAGAGATTAACTCTCAGCTGCCATATCCTATAATCCTGCCTTCCATTTGTTGCCATTTCCTACTTTACCTCATCATTTATTCTAATACCTTTAAATACATGAGCCAAAACCAAGCTCTCTCTTCCTTAAGTTTCCTTTGTTCATAGTGTTTTGTCACAGAAACATAAAATTAACAAATGTGGTTTTCTTTCTATCACCCTTCTCATTTGTGGATTTTCTTAGTCTTTGTTTGTGTTGTCTTCCCATCCATTAGCCTGATCATATACTAATTTTTTGATACATATTTCCAAAAATTTTAAATGCTATTTTCTTATTTGTCTCAAAATGTATTAATAGGCAAATTATTCTTTATACTTTGCACTTACTTTAATATTTTATTGGGATATTAATTATATATAATAAAGTGTTTCATAAATGACATTTATTCACATATGTTCAGGTATTTTGATGACAATAATGGCCCACTAAATCATCTTTTCTTATTGCCAAAATTGCTTACCATTTTCCCATTCTCAACTGTCTCTCCTTTCTACTTTCATGCTCCTTTTCTTCAAGTTTGTGTTTGTGACACAATGAATTCCATTGTGTTTGGCTATAGGCATATAGGTGAAGAGTCATTACAGAAACCTGGGCACATTAAAATAGCTACTCTACTAAAAAAATGCCTCTCCTTCTACCAGCAATAGCAAAATACCTAGGGATCTTTAATGTAAGTTTTCTCATGAATGCTGCCACCTAATTATGCTTCACTGCCTAAAAATCCACTGGGAAGAACTGGCAAGAAGGTAGATACCTCAGTTAGTGTGAAAGACTCTTATTCTCAGCTCTTGAGGCAGTTCTAGTCTCCACGATTATCATTGTAAACTACATGATAAATCTCCTATCACCATGCTGACAATAGGGATACATAAGGATAAATATAGCTATTTAGAAGACAGTTTGATATGGACATCATGTCCAGTTAGCAGAACAACAGTAATAGCTTCAACAAAAGACCATCTTCCTACAATCATGCTGATTCAACAACATTAACTGCACAAGATGTAAACTGTTCTCAATCAGAAAATGACTGATTACTCTAATGCCACAATTACCATTATTATACTAGTGGGTATATCTTGTAAGGCTGGTTGAAGTTTATTTCATAGCATCTATAGCTGAGTAATACTACTGATGACATTTACCCACTATTAGTAGCTTACATAACACCTTCTGGTACTATGAGGGCAATTTAGCAGAAAAGTATATTTTAGCCCAGTCCAAGCTTGCTTTCTTTACATACTTATCAAGAATATGAGGATTTCCTTAGAAATAGGTCTTACCAACTAGTTATTGTGGGAAACTGACAAGGTGAAAATTGCCTATATTATTTGGATCTTCAGACACTTCATAGGCCACAACTCCTAGGGAGGTTTCCCAGCACTGCCAAAGAAATGAACATATAGCATCCTCTGAATTCTGGGAGGAATATTGTCTACTCATGCAAAATGCCTTGACTTAAACTTTTTACATTTGAAATTTTCATATATTCTTAGTTTCATTTAATTCTATACCTCATCTTTCCATATCTTCTTTCCTTGAATACATTTGATCTCATGTTCCTTCCCTTCACATTCATACCGTATGTATTTAGTTATTTGTCTATCTTTGTGTGGCTGGGTTACCTCATTAAGTATATTTTTGAGTTCAATATATTTTACTGAGAGTTTTGTAATTTTATCTGTAGGGCTGTGTTGGGGAGGCTGCTTGATCATGCCTGGCTGCTCAGACCACGAAATAATCACATAGAAATATATTATTTGCAATACTGTTTGGTCAGTAGCTTAAGCATATTTCTAGTTAGCTCTTTTATCTTTGGTTAACCCATTTCTCTTCATCTGTATATTGCCACGTGGTTGTGGCTTACCGGCAAGGTTCTGGCATGTCTGTCTCCAATGGGGATACACGGCTTCTTGTAACTCTGCCTTATTTCTCCCAGCATTCAATTTAGATTTCCCTTCCTAGATCTACTCTGCCCTGTCACAGTCCAAAGAAATTTCTTTATTCATTAACCAATAAAAGCAACACACATCAGAGCTGAATGAAATTTCATCGTGTATACATATCACAATTTCATTATCTTTTTTCAAAGGAGAAGCTGTGAAGCTTCATATTAAATTTTGCACTTGCAATACCACCTTCATTTAACTCAGTTTTTTCAAAATCCTACCTTCTTTCCATTTTCATTTCTGCAATGTTGCCTGGGCCTTAGAGGTAGGTCTATAATGTTCCAGTTAGGAGTGAGCATGCAACCATTCTGTACGAATTTTAAGATATATTGTTATTGCCATGGATAATGATACTAAAATCTTGATTAGTATTGAGTTAAATCTCTATACTGATTTTCATTGTATGGTCATTTTCATAGCATGAATACTTCTTGTCTGTGACCATGGGAATGTTTTTCCATCTCCTATTAAATGTATCAGTTTCTGTATTCTCTGTGGCAAGGTTTTCCTAAAAAAAGGAATTTGCATCCTTGGTGTATTTATTACATTTCTTTTGCTGTAATAAGAAATATGAACAAGGCAACTAGCTAAAGGAATGCTTTTCGGGTGTTTATTGTTCCAGAAAGATAAGAGAATATCATCACTTTGACAGGAAGCATGGCAGCAGGGATGCAGGCATGGCATTGTGCTAGCACCTGAGATCTCATATCTCAATCCATAAACCCAAAGCAGAAGGTAACACTCAATCTCAAAATGGTGTCAATCTTTGAAACCTAAAATCTTACCCAGTGACATATATCCTCCAATAAGTTCAAACTTCCTGATCCTCACAAAACATACACCAACTGTGAACCAAGTATACAAATGGCTGAAAATTGTATTGTCCATCATTTAAAATCCAGCACACAGATTTATGCTTATTCTGAAGTATTTCCTAGGAGTCGACTGAGAACAGACTTATTTCTCTGATTGGATTCTCAACCAACTTGTTCATCATAGGTATATAGGAAATCTTTTGATGTTTGTTTATTTAATTTTTATACCCTGTCACTTTGAAAAAAGTGTTTATCAGATCTAAGTGTTCTCTTGTAAACTCTTGCAGAACTCTTATTGATAAAATTGCATTATTGCAAAACAAAAGTACTTTGACTTATGACTTTCTTATTTTGAATCTCTTTAATTTGTTCTTTCTGTTTTTCAGTTTTAGCTTAGACTCTGTTACTGCATTGAAAAAAGAGTGGAGGAAGTGGACATCCTGATATTCTTCCTGTTTTGTTTTTTACTAGAAATACATTTGATTTTCCCTTAGTGGAATATAAACTATAGTTTTATTTTTTCTCTCTTCTTTTGGTTTTTCAAGACAAATTTTCTCTGTAGCTTTGGAGCCTGTCCTGGAACTAGCTCTAATAGATAAGGGTGGCCCCAAACTCACAGAGATCTGCCTGCCTCTCCAATCCAAGTACTGAGATTAAAGGTGTGTACCACCACCACTGGGAAAACTATAGTTTTCTAACATATGGAAAATATTATGTTGAAATGTTTCTTTTACTCCAAATGCTTTAGGACTTTAGTCATAAGGGGATGATGAAGTTTATGAAAACACTTTTCTTTATCTATACAGATTACAATGTGCATGTATCCTATTCTTGAGTCCATTTATATCGTTTAATTTATATTTGTTGATATTTATTTATTAAACCAGTCATTCATTTACCCTGGAATGAAGTCAACTTGAAAATAGATATTGGGGTGAGGCAACCCAAGGCCCTTGATCTGGACCTCAGTGGTACTTCAGTTGTTCAGCCCTGATCATTGCTTTGCCTTCCTATGGCACCAGATTTGCGGGTAAGAAATGGTGCTCATCCTCACTAATTTAAGGATGTTGTTTTTAATGTAGAGAAGTGCTTTTCATGTATGTATGTATGTTTGATGCATATGTCATTTTTGCCAAAAGATCCTGGAGTTGTTTATTGTGAGCTACCATGTGGGTATTGGAAATTGAATCCAGATCCTCTAGAAGAACAGGGAATTCATTTAATTGTTGAGCTGTCTTTGCAGCTCTACCTGTTTATTTTTTCAATGTCATCTTCATTTGATTAGGTATTTTTTAATATATGTAAAATTCATCCATATGTTTTAGATTTTCCAGTATAGTACAATAGATTTTAAGGTAAGCACTAATAATTTTCTGAATTTCTTTGGTACCTGCCATTATGATTGAATACCTTTTCATGTATCACTGTATTAGACTGGGCATTCACTTTTCCTTTTGGTTAGTTTATCTAAAGGTTTGTCAATATTGTTTATGTTTTAAAGGAACCAGCTCTACTTCATTGACTCTTTAGGTTTATTTTGTTGATGCAGCTCTTTCCATTCTATTAAATGGAAATTTAATTTCTTTCCAGGTACTGATTTGGAATTTGATTTGACTTGTTCTTTTTCAAAATCCCCAAGGTTAATCATTAATTTTACCAGAAACTTCTTTGATTTCTTAATGTAGATACATTGATCTTTAAGCATCTCTCTTAGAATTATTTATATTCCATCTCACAGATTAAAAGATGTTAGGTTTAATTTTCATCTTTAGAGAAGTCTTTTTACTCTTGATTTCTTCAAGGATTCCCTTGATTTGTGAATTGTTTAATCTCCATGAGTTTGTTTATCTTCTTGAGCTTCTCTGGTTTATTTTTAGTCATTTCATTGTTTTGGGGAAGAATATAAGAAATTATTTCAATTTCCCCATATTTGTTAGTCCATTCTATGTGTCCTAGTATATGATGCACTTAAGAATAAATTCCATTGGCTTCAAAGAACAATGTGTATTCTGCAAATTTTGAACATAATATTTTATAGATGTCTTTTTAGGCCATTTTCCATTTGATGTCATTTAACTGTTTATTTTCTAATGAAATGATTGGTTAATTTTTGAGACTGAAACTACTATGATACCTGGTGATAACCTGTGACTTTACAAAGAGTAGTAGCATTTTCGTGAAGAACTGGGTGCACCTATGAGTGGAATTGTACAGTTCTCTCCATGGATTGGTACCTTAATCAGTAAGCAGTAATGTTAATTATTTCTCATTAGATTTGGTTTCAAGTCCATTTTGTCAGATTAGATCAGCAATAATTGCCTGTTTTCTAGCTCCATTTGTCCATAACACCATTTTTTTATCATTTTATTATATGTTGCAAGGATTCACTTGTTCATCCCAGCTGCCCAGAACCAAAATAATCACACAGAAGCTCTATTAATTAAAAACAAAACTTGTCCCATTAGCTCTAACTTCTTATTGACTAATTGTTATATCTCAATTTAACCCATTTATATTAATCTGTGTATTGCTATGTGACAGTGGCTTCCTGGCTAAAGTTCCAAGCGTCTATCTCCAATAGCTCCATGGTTTCTCTCTCTCTGCTTTCCTTCTCCCAGCATTCAGTCCAGTTTTCCCCACCTACCTAAGTTCTTCCCTATCAATAGGCCAAGGCAGTTTCTTTATTTATGAACCAATAAAAGCAACACATAGACAGAAGGACCTCCCACACCATTTCCCCTTTTCTGTTTAAATAGAAAGGAAGGCTTTAACTTTAACATAGTAAAATTACACATAATAAAACAGTTACCAAGCAAGAATTACAGTTACAATATTTATATCTACTTTATCTTTTATCATAACTAAAGAAAACTATAACTATAAATTCTTCAACTCCATCAAAGACTCTAAAATGATATATTACATAAGTAAACAGGAAGTACATTGTAAACAACTTCAAAAACTCTAGAATCGACAGAGACATCTTGTTGCCTGGACAGTTACCCAAAGTTCTTCTCTACCATTGGGGCATCCATCTTCAGCCTACAGGCCCATAGTATCCAGCAGAATTTTCCATGAAGCAGGAAATTTCAAAGAGAGTTCAGTCACTTTCTTCTGTATCCTGTAGAATATCTCACAGACTCTTTCATTAATTAGGAACCCTGAAGGACCATCTCACCTTTAGGCAAGTTCAGCAGTCCTCTTTCTATGGGTTCTTCATGTCCAGTTTGGGCATCCATCTTCAGCCTACTGGTCCATAGTATCCAGCAGACTTTTCCATGAAGCAGGAAATTTTAAAGACAGTTCTGCCTATATTGGCAATTTGTCAGTCATTTTCTTCTGTGCCCTGCAGAATGTCTGGAAGACTCATGAAGCAGGAACCCTGAAGGATCGTCTCACCATAGGGTAAGTTCAGCAGTAATTTCTCTGTGGGTCCTGCATGTCCAGTTAAGCAGTCCAGGCAAAAGCAGTCTCTTACCCAAATGGCTAAGAAACTCCATAAGGAGACTCTTTGATGCCTATCTTCCTCTTGAAGTAACTTGGTGCTAGCAGGAGTAGATGTGTCTCAATGTCATGAAAAGTTATAAGTTCTTCAAACATTTAAATGCCATATTCTGAAGGTCTCTGAAAGATTTGAAGAATATCTATCTAACTGTAATATATATCTCTATACATCAAGAAAATCTAACTAACATGACTAGAAGCTTGACTATTATAGATGATTCTCTATTAACTTATATTTCTTAATTATGCATTACATTTTTAAATTAGCTTCACAAACACAATACCTTAATTAAGAGCAGAAATATACATATACACTGATGAAGTATTAAGTCAGCACAATACACAGTATAACAAAATTTACCTTAAATTTACATCAGTAAACCAAAATCCATACCAATGCAAATCTCTATAGCATATCCCCCTTTAAATGTAAAGAAACATTTATAGACAATATTTGGGAATATAGGCATAGTTTCTCCAAACTTCTTCCTGTTATCTATTGGATGAAGTATTTTCTTTTGGGGGATATTCACAGCAACTTTTTGGGGGGTCTTGGTCCATCAAATTATATTAGTCTAGAAGCAATCCACAGGTTCTCATCCTCTGTGAAAACAAAAGCAAAACCTCTCTTCCAAAGCAACATATCCTTAGGCCCAAATTCTGAAGTCAAGATACCTTTAAAATATATGTTTGTTTAGCTTAGCAGCCCATACAATGAAATGTCTCTCGCTACTAAGCTCCTTCACAGTCAAAAAATTCAAAGAAAACACAATAATATACATATTCCAGACTCTTGTGAATTTTCCATTTTATATGGCTTATTTTTCTTTACTCCTTTTAATCTATGATTATCTGTACTCTGTCTCTTTAAAGACTTTACTTTTTTAAGCATTAACTTTATTTTATGACTCTGTATACACCTTTTCTTCTTTCTTCTAAGCCTACATATATTTATTCAACACCATGATTCATCTGGATTTGTCTTAATTGCATATCTGTAATTCTTTACTGTACAGGAGCACTTTTTAAAATGTTAAGCACTTCTTATAACTTAAGCTGCACCATTACTAGGGTATATATGATAAATTCCTGCTTGCCCTGTCCAATCCAGCATAGTGGACATGCTTGCTGCTTCCCTTCCAAGAGCCATGCACACTGCCCCACTTCCAGGTACACAGCTGGTCCAAGTTGCCATTAAGCAAGCTGCAGCATTCTGTTCACAAATATCATCCAAATGCTCTGTAGCTAGGCCTCCTGCCTTAAAGAGTCAGCATTTACACTGGAGCAGGACCCAGAAAGCCAGCATTTCAAAATGGTATGGCTTTTTCCCTGCTAAGGCTGAATCAGGAAAACCTCTCCTAAAGGAGCCACGGCTGTGCTTACTTCTAGCAAACAGAGCCCAGCCAAGAAAATACTCCTAGAAAACCATGCTTAACTCTGTTCGTTTGTATCTAGAATTAATTTTTAAGCTTTCTCAGGTTTTATATGGATGTAGTCCACCACATTGGCATGCCAATTGTTGCAAGGAGCCACTTGTTTGTCCTGGCTGCACAGAAGTGAAATGATCACACAGAAACTGTATTAATTAAAACACTACTTGCCCCATTATCTCTAACTTCTTTTTGGATAACTGTTACATCTTAATTTAACCCATCTTTATATGTCTTTTATGATGAAGTACAACACATATATGCTGCCTACCTATTTACTCCATTGTCCTAGCCTGTGTCTTTTGATTAAAGAATTGACAGCAGTAATATTCAGTTAGTAGGCAAATGTGTCCATTGATTCTTATCATTTTGTTGATTTTGACGGTGTACTTGTTGCATTTTACTTTTATTTTTTGTTTAGGTGTTGTTCTAAGATGCTTTATGGTTTCTGTGATTAAACACTCTTGCTTGAAGCAATGTAAGGGAAGAATTTGCTTATCTCGCTTGTACTTTCAGGTTACAATCTATGGGAGATCAGGTTCTATTTATGGCAGAGATCAGGAGAGTAGGAACTGATATAAAAATCTTTTTAATAATCTGCTTGGTAACTCACTCAGTGTTTTAGGCGTTTGATTCTTCATACGTTCCAGGATAAGCTATCTATACTATGGACCATACTACACCAATCATCCTCAAAACAATAACTTAAACACTTTGTTAGAGGCCAATCTGATGGGGACAATATCTTAACATAGACTCTCTCAGTTTAATCTAAGTTGTGTTAACTTGCCTGCTTAAGTTAACTTATGCTTTTTATGTCCTTATGAATTTAATTATTTTACAATTCAGTCCAAAAAACTCCTATAAGTATATTTTGTAGAGCTGCCTTGGGGTCATACATTCACTATGTATGTTTTTAATATATAATTTTAAATTTCTACTTCTGTTGTGAAAAGCATCTTTGAAGGGTATTCTAGTGTGGATTGCCATTGGTTGTCTTCAAGAACTTGAGATACAGATTCCAATCCTTCCTTGTAGTAGGGTGCTGGTGGGTGTTCCTTGGGGGAGAGGAAAAAGTAGGCACAGAACCCATGATGTAGACACCAAGAACAAGTTGAAACTACAAGGACAGTTTATTTCAGGAAGGAATAAGCCATATATATTCCCTACCTGCCTCAGGGAGAGGATCCATTGACCTGGCAACTTCTGGGATGATGTGGTCACTGTGTGCTCTACTGGGGATGCTCTTAGTATTGGACTAGGCTTGTTGACTTTCAGGCCCATTGAAGTTTACTCATCCCACACCTCCTGCTTTAAAAAAAAGTCTTGGTTAATATGTTATTCTTACAGACCTTCCTTTACATTTGGCTTGGTGTTTCTCTTCTGCCAATTTCAATGTTCTTTCCTTTTTTAATTATAATATTTTTAGGGGAGTTTCATTTTTGTTCTTGTCTACATGATGTCCAAAGTTCTGCCTATATCTGAATTGGTGTCTTTTCTAACAAAATCCAACTTAAAGAAAAAAATGGTTTATTTTGTTTACAACTCAAGATTACAGTTTATTATTGATAAGAAGTCTTGGCAGAAAGTTAAAGCTCTAAGATTACAATCAATGGCAGAGAGAAAATAATTATTTTACAATTGCTTTATTGCACTCAGATAGCTTTCTCTTCCCTTATACTTTCTGAAGACAAGTGAGTAGAGAATGGTGCTCACCACAATGTGATTCATCTTCTACACAATCTTTAACAATCCAGACAATCTTTCTATAACATGTCCACAGGCTAATGTGACATAAGCAGTTTCTCACTAAAATTCTCTTTCAAGGTTGTTATAGGTTGTGTCAAGTTAAGAGTAGAAACTATGCAACACAATATATCTTTTCCAAATGATGGGAAATTATTTTTTAAAATGCATTTAGGCTTATGAACCTTTGATTTGTGTTTTTCACAATGTCACAGATATCTTGGAAGTCACCTTTGTATGATGTTATCTTTGTTCTTATTGGATTGTCCCATGTCCTTCTACTTTCCTTCACACTGTGACTTTTCCCCTTTTAATAATACCCCATTTATTATTATTCAGTGTGTATGAGTTCATGAGAGTCTGTGTGGATATACACATCTCACAGAAAATTTGGAAAAACCTAGGAACAATTTTGTGGAATCAACCATCTACTTCTAATTTATGTAGGTTACAGAGACTGAGATCTGGTCATCAGATTAACAGGATAAGCACTTTTACTCATTGTTATAATCAAATCATTACTTTTTCATCTCCATTTACTTGACTTACAATTTATTTATTGTGTAGATCATTTTGTGCTAATTTTTACTTTTCCTTGTCCAATAAATTAATTTATAAATTTATGTCACTAGGAGCTTGAAAGATGGCTTAGTGGTCAAAATCACATGATACTTTTTAGAGGAAGCAAGATTGTTTCCCCGCATTCATACAGAATATCTCATAGCTCTCCATAACTCCACCTTCAGGGGAACTGACACTATTTTCTCATCTCTGAACACACACACACACACACACACACGCACACAAACACAAAACCAAACTTGTACAAAAAATTAAAATGTATCTTTTAAAATGAATTCATAATAGACAAGGTTCTAGGGTCTTGCATAGTCCCTGAATATCTATCTATAAAATCCTTTCTGTTTTTCCTCTCTCTGTCTTACTCCCCCCTTTCTTCCCCATCTCTTTTCCTATCTCTATACCCAATGTGTTATTCTGCTCACTCTGTTCATTGATGTGATTATTAATTATGCCATATAACCTTGATTTATACCTTTATTTTATTTCACTCAACAGGTTGCTTTACTGAGGGGATTCTTCCCTTTTAACATCATATACAATATTATTCTTCTCATTTCTGTCATTAAACTTTTCTGTCTTCCTAGCAAACTTCTTCAGGAGGCAGGCACTTATTTGTCTCTTCTTTGAACATTACTCCCACTAACACTCAGACCTTGTGATTGTTTGTTGTTGAAGGCAGCCACTAGGTCCCATCACTTGATAAATAATAGCAATTTGGCTAAGTAGGATGATGCAAGCCAGAAATCACAGCACTAATGGGACAAATAGTTCAAGGCCATCCTTGTCAACATGCCAAGACAAAGACAGGCTTGTTGACATAACTTTTGCAACCCCTGTCCTCAAACACACAAATATCTTTTGAAACAACTTCTAAGGCAGAACCACTGTTAATTATTACCTAACAATGTGTCATTGGCTTATTTTTTGTTCTCTCACTAATGATCTTTTGGCTTTTTTAACATAGGATCTGTTGTATTCCAGGGTGACCAGAAATTCATTATTTATTTCAAAACGACACTTCTCTTGTCACTGTATCCTGAGTGTTTGCATTACAGATATGTGTCACCATAATTGGATTGGCTTTTGTCTTTTCTATTGATATGCGTAGGTATGTGTGTTTATGATGATGTGGTTGAAACATGTATGAATTAGAGTATTGTTGTGCTGAAGACAGACAATAGCATCAGATGTTTAGCCATAATATCTATCTTGTTTGAGACAGTCTATTCTTGCTCATCTCTGTGTGTATCAGATTAGCAGATCCCACACTTCTGGGAAATTTCTTGTCTTCATATCCCATGTCATAGAAGGAGCACTAGTATAACAAAAAGAGACTACATCACCATCTTTTAATGATTTCTGAAGATTTCCTCAAACCTGAAAGGCAAATGCTTTCCACTGGGTCATAACTTAAACTCAACTTTCAGTCTTTTAAGTGATTTAATACTGTCAGGTATTGTGCAATTCTCTTTTTCTCTGCAACATCTCTGTACATCACTTTCCCTCAAATCCAATCAAATCTTAGATTTCTTTAATTCGTACATCCTACTGTTCTAATGCTGGTTTAAATCTGGTTTTAATGCTGGTTTAAATATCCTGTCTTGATACAATTGGTTCTTTAGATAATAGGGGGAAAAAAAGCAAATGTGTTTTGGAAGTTGAGACATGAAGAGAGAGCAAAACTACTTCAGGAACAGTGAAGACACTGTGGCTGTTGAAAATGCATCACAGTAGCATAAGGAATGTAAATGAAGTTCTGGGATGAATGTGAAAAACTGGAAGATCTCTACTTGTCTGTGTTTTTGGAAGCTTGGGTCTTGAGGTATCACTCTTGAGATAAGGTGGAACATTAGAGTTGAATGGCAGTAGAAGGAGATCTTCCTCAGAAAGGGTTCTGGTAGTTCCATTGACATGGGTGGTAATAAAAAGTCCAAACCTGATCATGTTCACATACCTCTTGCTTGTTATTTTATTATGATAAGTTTTCACCCACTCATGCCTCTGTTGCTGCAATCTTCCAAAAGCATGCCTCCTCATGTCTTCAAAGGTAAACTGTGAGTTGATGGGTTTACTAATGAACTTAAATTTATCAGCTCACTGTGTGTGTCATACATTGTCACTTCCATGTGAAGGAGACTTGAGCAGTGCAGTTATTGAAGGGGAAGCTGAAGCCTCAGTAAAATAATCACTCAACTTTAATTTTCTAACTGAGGGTTAAAATTAATTCTCTGGGAACAGTGACGGGGATAAACCTAACTCTTTGGGGACAGCAAAAAGGAAAGAAACATACACATAACTTTAGAGTCTTTCCATCATCTTCTCTTTCTATTGTTTATATTTGTTTTTCTTTTACTTGTTATAAATCCCAACTTTATCTTTCATGCAATATGAAAATTACAATATGTGATTATATTCTGTATTTTTAGTGAATGATTATAATGAATACACATAAAACACACATTCTCCATTTCCTTTACATGATAAAACATCCTACATATTATAAATGAAAAACAATATTCCCAGGAACATTTGAATCTAAACAGCATGTTGTAGACTAACAGGATGTAAGCCAGCACCATATTTTTCTCATCCAGTTCTTTTACTATGAGGCTGAATTTTGTGGCTACAAAAAGGGATAAGTCACTTCATCACTTACCTCAAAAGTTAATCTAACAAGGAATCTTAACATAATCACAAACCTAAACTCTCTCTATAAAAAACAGACATGCCTATTTTAAATCTTCAGGGTGCATAACCATTCACCAACAGATTTCTATATCAGTAAGATAAAGGGAGAAATGGGCACATAGAATTAATCATTATCTTTTATTGTCAACTCATTCTTACAATAAAGGCACATTAGCTAGTAATCATATCCAGGCTGCTTTGGTCTTGTTCCTTGACCTCAAGGAGTCCATTACTCAACTATATGCCTTTCTAGACTTAGCTTGTTTTCTAAGGTGTTTCACTTCAAAGTTATTAACAGAACCATCTTTCCTATACTTAAGTCATATTTAAAGTTTTATTTTAGCAATGATGTACACCAAAATCCCATGGACACATATTTCAAAATTAAAATTAAAAAAATATTGAGAGCTGGGCAGTGGTGACACACACCTTTATTCCCAGCACTCAGGAGACAGAGGCAGTCAGATCTCTGTGAGTTAGAGGCCAGCCTGATCTACAACAGCTAGTTCCAGTACAGGCACCAAAGCTACAGAGAAACCCTGTCTCCAAAAAAACAAAAATTGAGAAAACTTCTCTCCTGGAACATAATTGTTTTCTTTACTATTAACCTAAGTCACAGTTTTTATGGCTCCCCAAGGGAAACTTACCGGGTGACATTTCCTTCTATTTATCTATTCTCTCCAGTCCCGATTTATCAGATGAAGGGGCAACACCAAATATTGTTTTTACCTGTATTATTTTTTTCACTAAAGTAGCCTCTGTCATAAACCTTTACTCTATTTGTTAAAGATCCTCAATCATCAAAATTTTATTTAAGCTAACACAATAATTGCATATAATCATTGCTTCTGTTAAACATTACAGCTTAGGAGGAAAATGTCTTCATAAAGATCAGGAGTAGAAGTGCCCGTGAAAATGAGATAATCATACTGTATTAATAGCAGTAACATTTACCCCATTTCCAGTCATACCATGCCATATGCCAGAGAAAAAATGGCAGAATCAAACATGTAAAGATATAGCATAATAGCCAGAGACACTCTAAAGCCAAACCCTTAGATCTATGCCTATCTAAGATTCACCCATTAGAGCTTGATTTCCTAGTGTATCAACTGCCCATGAACATCTTTCCCACCTGCATTTCCTCTGATATGGCTACCAGAATAATGATACATTGAATACTGCAAATACAGGTTAGATTTCTCTTAGAAAAGCTGTCTGCCATTTGCAGAAAAGTGAATAATATCAGACAAATACCACATTCATTCTTTATAATTAACACTTTCCTCTTCCCTTTACACAGTGCCATATGGGTCATGGTTTGAAGACACTCATGCCTGGCTATCCATGAGAGAAAATGAAAACTTTCTAGTACTGAGCTATGAAGACATGAAAAAGGTAAGCATCATTCTTATGGCATCCACACAATCTCAACCAAACCTCATGAAATACACCACATTCTTCAGTTTCCCCATTCCAAATATTCTGTCAGTGTCAGGCTCATGAAGAGTCACTAAAAGGGAGATTATGCCCTATTTCTTTATTGACATGCATCAGGCATTTTCTCTCCAGCCCCCTAGTCTTTCACCAATGTCTTGTTTACCCTACTATAACCTGAGATAGGGTGGGGTAACTCAAACTTGCACTACAGATATTTAAAATATATGCCATCTCCCCTTAACTCCAAGAATATTAAAAAGACATGAAATCCATCTCAGTGTCCTGGAAGAGAATGAGTGCTGGAGTCACATGAACAACACTGTGTGACACTGAAATCTGATAAGGTGTGTTCAGGGTGGAACCAGTCAGGGAGGGTGGTGTTCTATGCTCTTCAGTACAGAGGGCTCTACATGGTAGGCTAGAATACACTGGAAATTTCAAACTCTTATTAGAAAATATATAAAATATTTCAACATTAAGTATTGACATATGTCAAAATAGACAGAAAGGCTATTTAATTTAATGACCATTGCTGTTTTCATTAAATTGAAATGCCAAAATTAAAGTTATAAATATGTTTAAGAACTATGGGTGTATCACATATCTCTTATTCAAATACTAAGAAATTCTAGCCCTTGCCAATTCATCCATATTTGTCCTCTATGTTTAGAATTTTGCTTACAATGTGCTCAGGGGATTTTCTTTATCTATCAAGTATATATAGCATTCTGTGTGCTTATTTTACTTTTATAGGTATCTACTTTTTTAACCTATGGAAATTATCTTTGTGATATGGTTAAAAATAATTTCAGTGCCTTTAAACTGGGTTCTTTTTCTTCTTCATTGTCTTCTTCTTCTTCTCCTTCTCCTCCTTCTCCTTCTCCTCCTCCTTCTTCTTCTCCTTCTCCTTCTCCTTCTCCTTCTTCTTCTTCTTCTTCTTCTTCTTCTTCTTCTTCTTCTTCTTCTTCTTCTTCTTCTTCTTCTATTTCTAATATTATATATCATCTTTTCATAGTGTCCCAAATATCCTGATTATTTTGTGGTAGTAAATTTTTAGATTGTATTTTTATGACAAATTTATCTATTACTTTTAGGTTGTCTTCAGTGACTGAGATTCTCTTGTCCATCTCTTGTACTCTGTTTATTTAACTCACCACTCTTGTTCCTGTTTGAGTTTCTATATTTTCCTTTTTTCAGATTTTCTTCAGTTTGCATTTTCTGGATTCATTTATTTTCACATCTGGAATGATATTTTTATTTCCTTCCACTGTTTGCATTTTCATATATTTCTTTAAGGGATTATTCCATTTCCTCTATAAGGAAGTCTATCATCTCCATATAGGCTTCTTTAATGCACTTTTCTTATTCTGCAGCTATGTTGCAATACTCATGGCCTATGGTAGTAGGGTTTCTGAGCTCTTGTGAAGACATACCTTTGTAGATGTCATTGACTGTGTTTTGGGTAACATATAGGCATCTGGGATTGGGAAAATTGTAATTCTAGGTGATGATATCTGATCATGTCTTCATTGGATTAGTGCTTTCTTCCTTATTTTATATGGCCCTGGGTTGTACTTAAGAGAGTGTGGTGACTGAGTATTACCAGGAAAGAAAGTCTTCTGAGATTCTGATCAGTGTGGTCAGCGAGTGTTCAAAGTAAAATGCCTCTGAGGATACAGAAAGCTGATACTTAGTGATGAGAATGGTATATGAGGGGGCACAGGAAGTTCCACAGTAGGGAAGAAAGAAGAGATCTCCACAAGATCTGCTTAGTTAGCTATGTGGTAATGGGATAAATGGGGGATTCAAGTCACAGCATGATTTTTCAAGGAAAGCCGTGGATGAGACTGAGTTTTAGACTTGAAATAAAAGAGGGGAGAAATGAAGATATGATGTTTGCCTATTGGCTTTCCTGGCTAGAGTATCCTGTGTATCCTGAGAAAGAATCTTCTAGATTTTAGGAATAGGGCTAAGTAGTAAGTAGGGAAATGGAATTTTGGAGATTAAGATCTGTGTGGGCTTCTTGACACAGTGACATTTGGGGGAGGGAGACTAGAACACATATTCTACAAATACCTTGGGAAAAGACTAGGAGACTAAACTTGAAGAAGAACATTGAGAAGTGAAGATCAGCATTAGTCAACCTCCTTCCCTGCCTAGCTTTACCTGTGTGCTCCCAGGGAATGCTTGATGGGTTTGAGGCATGTGAAAAAGCATTCATTTGAGGTACTAAAATAAGGATGGATCTGTGAGACCAAATAGAGATCAAGAGAGCAAGATGGAGGTACTCTGAGGCAAAACTAGATAATAAGACGTGGCAATTGAACTCAGAAAAATAAGATGGAGGTGAAGATCTGTAGTTAGCTTACATAATCTCTGGCAGAGTAGACTATGGGGTCCCAAGGAAGGTCTGTTGGAATTTAATGTGGGAATCACCTCTGTGTGCTGTGATTACCATTAATGAATAAAGAAACTGCTTTGGACCTATAGCAGGATAGAACTTAGCAAGGCAGGAAAAATTAAGCTGAATGCTGGGAGGAAAGAGGGCAGAGTCAGGGAGCTGCAGCCAGAGATAGATATGCTGAAACTTTGCTGGTAGGCTATGACCTCGTGGTGATATACAGATTAATAGAAATGGGTTAAATTAATATGTAAGAATTAGTCAATAAGAAACTAGAGCTAATGGTCCAAGCAGTGATTTAATAATATTGTTTCTGTGTGGTTATTTTGGTTCTGGGTGGCCATTACCAACAAGCTGCCCTCTGTAAACAAATTGGTGCCAACGTGGCTATCTGAATCCACATAAAACCCAAGAAAGCTTAAAAGGAAATTCTAGATGCAAATAAAGCAAAGTTTAGCCACATTTATTTTACAGCTTGTGGTGTGCTGCAGCTCCTTCAAGAGAGGTTTTCCTGATTCAGTGGTAGCAAAAGATAAAAAGTCTTGCCATTTTGAAACTCTGGCTTTCTGGGCCATGTGGCCAGCACAACCTCTGGCTCTTTCAGGAGACAGAGCATTCGGATGGGGTTTGTGAGAAGCATGCTGCAGCTTGCTTGATGGCAATGTGAACCACCTGTGTGCCTGGAAGTGGGGCGGTGTGTGTGGCTCTTGGAGGCAGCAAGCATCTCTGCTATGTTGGAATGGCATGGCAAGCAGGTAGTATTATATGTACCCTAGTAATGTTGCAGCTTAGATTCTTAAGCATTTAGCATTTTACGAAGCACTCTGGTCAGAAAATAAGTACAGATATGCAATAAAGACAAATCCAGATTTAAAAAGACCTATAAATGGGTCACAGTGTTAAATAAATATATGTAGACTTGGGAGGGAGAAGAAAAAGAATATAGACAGTTATAAAAAGAAGTAAATAGTTAAAAAAGGTAAAGTCTTTAAAGAGACAGTGTATAGACAGTCATAGATTAAAAGGAGTAAACAAAAAATAAGCCACATAAAGATGGAATATATACAGAGAGTCTGGATTATGTATACAATTGTGTTTTATTTGAATTTTTTGACTGTAAAGGAATTAAGTACACAGAGACATTTCATTGCATGGACTGCTAAATTAAACCAACATAAAGTTATCTTGACTTCAGAATTTGTGTCTAAGGATATGTTGCTTTAGAAAAGAGGTTCTTGTTTGTTTCCTGGGTAGAGATTCTTATAGAGTATTGTCTTTAAAATCAGATGGTCTCTTCTATATTGAAAGCATTTTTATGTTTTCTAATTTAAAAATTAATATTTTCTTATAGATATTGTGCAATAAAGCTGAAGTAGAATGTGTGGTTTTTGCAAATGCTTTAACAGCTGATAAAAACTTTACATTTGTAAAATTAATATATTGTACTGGTACAAAATAATTTTAAATTATATTTAAAAAAAAAAAAAGAAAAGAGGTTCTTTTGTCTCCACAAGGGATGAGAACCTGTGGATTCATTCCAGGCTAACATTGTTTGAAGACCACAAACCCCTGAAAAGTTTCCATGAACATCCCCCAAAAATTACTTCCCCCAACTGCTGACTGAGATGAACCTAGCACACAGGATATACCATGAAAGAGCTGATTAACTATAATTCTTAATTAATACCTGTTTTGTTATATGTAATTTTACTATGTTAAAGTTAAAACCTTCCTTTTTATTTAAACGGAAAAGGGGAAGTGATGTGGGAGTCCCCTCTGTGTGATGTGATTACCACTAATGAAAAAAAACTGCTTTGGACCTATAGCAAGGTAGAACTTAGCAAGGCAGGAAAAACTAAGCTGAATGCTGGGAGGAAGGAGGGTGGAGTCAGGGAGATGCGATGGAGCTGCTGCCGGAGACAGACATGTTGAAACTTGCTGGTAAGCCACAAACTCATGGTGATATATGGATTAATAGAAATGGGTTAAATTAATATGTAAGAGTTACCCAATAAGAAGCTAGAGCTAATGGGCCAACAAGTGATTTAAATGATATAGTTTCTGTGTGGATATTTCAGTTATGGGTGGCTGGGACAAACAAGTAGCCCTCCGTACAACAGGAATTAGTGGTTCATATCATGCTATGAATTGGAGGAGTGCAGTTAGGAGGAGAAGATCTGTAGGATCCACTCTAAATAAAGGGATTTACCACAAATTTTCTGTGGAACTGGGTATGAGACTTGGGATTGGATCTGGAAGAGCACAGGAAAAGGCAAAAATCTGCGATCAACTTTCCTGCTTCCATGACAGGAGTCAGAAAAATAATTTTTTAAATGAAAAGTGTTAAGGACAAGAAAAACAGGAAATTGGATAATTCAAAGTGAATTTGATCTTTTAATGTTTTCTTATAAGAACAGAAAGATAAATAGCAAAATCAAAGATAAATTTATCCTGGGTTTAATCTTTTACTTCCTCACTATAAAATTCCGTTTTACCCAGTGATCTTCATTAAACAGATGTCTTTGTTGAGGACCAGCCTCAACAAAATCACCTCTTACTAAGATAGGAGCATGGGAATTGAAGGAATATAAGTAAAGAATATGATGAATCATCAAAATAATAAGATAGAAAACAGAATAATACCAGGAGAGTATTCTAGTGACTACTAAAATCCTAAATTCAACCATGTTTATTTTTTCAGAGCTTTTATAGACAACATAAATGGGAGAAAAAGGTAAAATAAAGATTTTATTAACATGATACAAAGGATAACTCACACAGTCACTTTATCACTCTGAGACATAAAATCATTAGCAGTCTGCTGTCTAGGTAGTAAAGATACTCTAGGTCACATATCCTGAAGACTGCCCCTCCCCAGGTGACCCCATAGTTACAAAAGAAGAATCAATAATATATTTGCATATCCTGACCATCTGTCATGATGGCATGGATTTATCTTTAATTTCAAAATAACCAAGCAATCACATCCTGAGTTGGGATATACAACTATGCTTGTCAATCTGTAAATTCTCTAACTGTCAAACAAGTTAGAAATGGGCCTGCATTTTTTTTTTGGACTCCACGATTCCTCCCTTTTTATTAATTTTATTAAAGCCTGTGGTTCTGCAACAGAACAGAGCATTGTGTCTGCCTTAGGTGAATACTTTCCCATTTCCCAGACCCACATGTCTTCACTACCTGTATTTTAATCATACAAGCCCATGTCTTAGGGGCCTTAGAGGAAAAAGGATCAAACACATCAATGCTTTCCAACTTCCATAAACAAAGGATTAAAGGAGATAAATATTTATGGGCTCCATGTCTTTGAGCCAATTTTGTGTCAAGAGAGTTAGTTCATCTGCAATTAGATAATGTCTTGTGAATAAACATGCTTCTAATGGTTACAGTGTCCTAATTAAAGGAGAGGAAGATCAACAGGGTTTGGAGTGCCTTTTTCAGTAGGTCTAGAGTATTTCTTAACAATTTTTTGCTGTATCAAAATCTAAATCTCTTATCAAATATATTAAATCCAAGTACTCATAGGAAATGTCAAATTTTTCTTAACATCTTATGGTGAACTAAAGCAGTTACAAGAATTAACCAATCAATACCATAATTCTAGAGTGGAAATTAACAATAAACACACAATTTGTTACATTGTAATTCTCTTTAACCCATTCTAATTGAAACACAAGAAAAGGTTTTTAAGATGGGTGAGAGTCCAACTGCATTGCTGCTTTTAAATAATTGTCCCAGTTTTGAGCAGCAGTGAAAACTCTTAGGCTAGCCTCCTCATATTAGAAGAGGTGCTATTACTCACTCCTTCTTTGAGTCCTTTTTCCCCTGAGGGGAAAGTTTAGGTCTCAGTTCTCGGGTCTTATATTTTAACAGGAACTTGGATACCATACTATCAAAATGAATTCTATGTCCCTAAGAGTAAAACAGTCAAATGTTCAGTCTGGGTTGCTGGTATGCCTCCAAGGTAAACAGGACTCACAGGGTCTGGAAGTTTGCATAGGAAGTCCATCAAGAGTCTGGAAATCACAAGTCATCACCATGATCTTCTCTCCTTTGTCAGACTGCTGCAAGTTGTCCATATCACTGGTTCAAGTATATCTTTCATCAGCCTGCAGCATGGTGGTATGAGAAGTCAGAATCATGGGATCAAGAATATCTTCCTGCTTTCCTTATGGTGTCATCACTGGCTGAAATATCATCAGAGCTAGTACTCCTATGCTGTATATGAAGTCATCTCATCTAACTTTATTTTCCTTCTGTGGAAAAAAAGGCACAAACATGTACTGGACTCAAAATTAATAGAGTGTCATGTCTTTTTTAATATTCTTTTATTTATTTTTATTCAAAAAATTACACTTCCTCCCCTTCTCCCATTCCCCTCCCGCTCCCCCACTAACCTTCCTCCCTCCCCCTGCTTCCTTAAGAGGGGGCAGGGTACTCTGCCCTGTGGGAAGCCAAAGGCCCTCACCCTTCCATCCCCACCTAGGAAGGTGTGCCTGCATATAGATTCCCAAAAAGCTAATACATGCAGAAGAGATAGGTTCCAGTGCCATGATCATTAGCTTCTCAGTCAGCCCCCATTGACAGCCACATTCAGAGATTACAGTTTGATCACATGCTCCTTCAGTCCTGGTCCAGCTGGATTTGGTGAGCTCCCATTAGATCAGGCACACTGTCACGGTTGGTGGACCAGCCTCTCCCGGTACCGGCTTCCTTGCTCATCTTCTCCCACCTTCTGTTCTTCCACTGGACCTTGAGAGCTCAGTCCATTGCCCTGATGTGAATGTGGGTCTCTGTCTCTATCTCCATCCATTGGATGAAATTTCTATGGTGATGATCAAGATATTCATCAATGTGACTATGGGACAAGGCTAGATCAGGCACCTACTACTCTGCTGCCCAAGTATCTAGTTGGGGCCATCCCCATGGACACCTGGGATCCACTCTAAGCCAAGTCTCTTGCCAATCCTAAAATGACTCCCTTAATGTAGATATCTTATTCCCTTCTCCAATATCCACCCTTCCTCCATCTCTAGCCTCCCACTCTCCCAAGCTCTCCCCAGTCCATCAATTCTCCCTTCTCCCTCCCTCTCTCCCTTTCACCCACCCCCAACCCCTACCTACACCCCTATTCCCATTCCCGTGCCTCTACCTTTTGCCCAGCGATCTTTATTGCTTCCAATTTCCAGGAGGATATATATATGTTTTTCTTTGGGTTCAACTTGCTATTTGGCTTCTCTACGCTTGTGAGCTATAAGCTTAATGTTCTTTGTTTATTGCTAGGGTACACTAATGAGTGAGTGCATACCATAATCATCTTTTTGGGTTTGGGATATCTCACTAAGGATAGTGTTTTCATTTTCCATCCATTTGCATGCAAATTTAAGGATGTCATTGTTTTTTACCACTGAGTAGTATTCTAATATGTATATATTCCACACTTTCTTGATCCATTCTTCCATTGAGGGGCACCTAGGTTGTTTCCAGGTATTACAAATAATGCTGCTATGAACATAGTTACACAAATGCTTTTGTAGTATAATTGGGCATCTCTTGAGTATATTCCCAAGAGTGGTATTGCTGGATCCATAGGTAGGTTGATTCCCAGTTTCCTGAGAAGCTGCCACACTGATTTCCAAAGTGGTTGCACAAGTTTGCATTCCCAACAGCAATGGATGAGTGTTTCCCTTATAACACATCCTCTCCAGCATAGTCTATCATTGGTGTTTCTGATTTTAGCCATTCTGACAGGTATAAGATGATATCTCAAAGTTGTTTTGACTTGCATTTCCCTGATCGCTAAGGAAGTTGAACATGACCTTAAGTGTCTTTTGGCCATTCGAACTTCTGTTGAGAATTCTCTGTTCAGATCATTACCCCATTTTTTAACTGAGTAATTTAGAATTTTAATGTCTAGTTTCTTGAGTTCTTTGTATATTTTGGAGATCAGACCTTTGTCTGATGTGGGGTTAGTGAAGATCTCCCATTCAGTATGATGCATTTTTGTCTTAATGACAGTGTCCTTTGCTTTACAGAAAGCTTCTCAGTTTCAGGACGTCCCATTTATTAATTGTTGCCCTTATTGTCTGTGCCACTGTGGTTTTACATAGGAAGTGGTCTCCTGTGCCCATGTATTGCAGACTACTTCCCACTTTCTCTTCTATCAGGTTAAGTGTGGTCAGATTTATATGGAGGTCTTTAATCCATTTGGATTTGAATTTTGTGCATGGAGATAGATAAGGATCTATTTTCATTCTCCTACAGGTTGACATCCAGTTATGCCAACACCATTTGTGAAAGATGCTTTCATTCTTCCGTTGTATACTTTTAGCTTCTTTGTCAAATATGAGGTGTTCATAGGTTTGTGGATTAATATCTGGGTCTTCGATTCGATTTCATTGGCCTTTTGATTAGTTTGGATAGGGTTTTGTCGATCTTGTTGATTTTATCAAGGAACCAGCTCTTTGTTTCATTGATTCTTTGGATTGTTTTCTATGTCTCTATTTTGTTGATTTCAGCCCTCAGTTTGATTATTTCCAGTCTTCTACTACTCCTGGGTGAGTCTGCTTCTTTTGTTTCTAGAGCTTTCAGGTGTGCTGTTAAGTCACTAATGTGTGCTTTCTCCATTTTCTTTATGTGGGCACTAAGTGCTATGAACTTTCCTCATAGCACTCCTTTCATAGTGTCCCATAGGTTGGGGTATGTTGTGTCTTTATTTTCATTGAATTCAAGGAAGACTTTAATTTCTTTCTTTATTTCTTCCTTGACCCAGGAGTGGTTCAGTAGTTGACTGTTCAGTTTCCATGAGTTTGTAGGCTTTCTGGGGGTGGAATTGTTGTTAAATTCTAACTTTATTCCATGAGGATCTGATAAGACAAAGGTGATTACTCCAATTTTTTTGTATCTGTGGATGTTTGCTTTGTTACCGAGTATGTGATCAATTTTCAAGAAGGTTCCATGAGATGCTGAGAAGAAGGTATATTCTTTCCTGTTTGGGTGGAATGTTCTATAGTGCAAGGGTTTTTTCACTTTGTCTTAGCAAAGGTTGCAAAAGTGCCATCATGCCAAAATCTGTCCACAGCAGATTGCTCTTGGGCATCCGTAAAACATGCATGACTTAAGGCAATTTGTGGAGATTCTTAATTCTCTTGTTTTTATCCTTCTAAGTTGTTTTCAAGGAGGCCAAGGCATGTTCCACAATTACTTTTCACCATTAACAACATATGCAGCTATTCCATTGGAAGAACCATATGTAAAATTTAGCATAACATCCCTAAGGGATCTTTTCCTACAACCTTAGAAAAAAATAAAGAATATAGTTGTGCAAATTGCATCAACAATAAATTGGGAAGAGATGATTAATCTGCCCTTGAAATTGAACAAATGCAATTGCCTAAGAATTACTATTTTGAAATAATCAATCTATCTGTTGCTTAGTGTAAGGAACATTGTTCATAGTCAGTTCCTGCTGTGGGAGTTCCTTCTGCTCCTTTAGCCAATAGCATTTAAGATACGAGCCCAGTTGGGTATGGTCTCTTTTCCTTTAAAATGCAGCAGTTGCTAGGCAGTGGTGGTGCACGCCTTTAATCCCAGCACTTGGGAGGCAGAGCCAGGCAGATCTCTGTGAGTTCAAGACCATCCTGGTCTACAAGAGCTAGTTCTAGGACTGGCTCCAAAGCTACAGAGAAACCCTGTGTCAAAAAACCAAAAAATAAAAAAAAATTTAAAAATACAATACAATAAATAGCAATAGTAGCCACGCACTTGCTCTCTTGCTTCTGGCTCCACTTCCAGTTACTAGACTCCTTTCCTGTTTGTGCAGAGGGCTGCTGCCTAGGATGGTGATCTGTAAGTTTTGCTTTAAATAAATAAACCATTTATTAATCATAAATTCCAATCTGGTGTGGGATTGTTTTGTGACTTATGCCCTCATCTGGCACCCAACATTTGTTTTAGAAATGGCCCCTGGTTCGGCTGCCTGCCTCCAGCTTGGCTTGGCATGAGCCTTCCCTTAGCCATGGCCTGTGCACGGAACCAACAGTTCAATATAGAATATCGCACAGTCGCTTTTCTTGCTGTAATTCTTTATATTTTCTCTTTACATGCCTCAGATTGGCTTCCAGTCCCCACACACCCTATCATTTGCCTCCCGATGTGGATTTAAACTCCATGCCTCCCAGGCTCCATGGGCCCAGACAGTCTCTGCCTGCCTGGTTTGCTCTTTTCTGAGCGGTTTTTAAATCCCTCTTGCAGCACAATGCTTAAGCAGCTCGAGTCAGAACGCAAGTGGTTGCCAAATGCTGCAACCCCTTCGGCCAACTCTTTGTAATGTGGAGGCATACACGGCTTCTGGGTTGCTGTGCTCTTCCTCTGGTTTCTGGGTTTCTGGTTCCGTGTATGGAATTATTTAATTAGATTTATTTTGTTGAGAAACTCGTGTTTCCCAGTCTTTAACAAATACTAAGATGGACATTGAAACAGGACCCAGTTTTTGTCACATTTGCATTGGTTCTAGTCGCAACATGGCAACAGCACCACTTACTGGATAATAGGTAATATGGCAGTTTTCATTTCCTTTGCAACTTTTACTGTTTTCTTTACTAATACATTGCATCATATCATGTGAGGTTTATATGACTATGGGAATACCTCAATTTACTGGTTACTAGGTTTCAGTTTTCTTCTCCATATTCTATCATTAAGGAAGAATATGGAACTCCTAGGAATGATACAATATTTATAAACTAATAATGAATGGCTAGTTGAAAGGATTAAAATTATTGAAAATCAGAGGTTATCTGAACAACTGGATACTATGATAGACAAAATTGACTCCATATCCAAGGGTACGAGGAAGTTACCTGAAAGGGTTCATACTATTGAATTTGATGTTCAGAAGTTATAACAAAATTTTGATAAGGTAACAGACAGAATGTACCTCCAGGATAGCAATCTACACAATATCCAAAAAGAGTTCAAGGAGGACATGTTATCTTTGAAGGGAAACATTAAAGCCTTGGAATCACAGGTGCAGAATGGGAACCAAAATATTGATACCTTAGGGAAATCACTAGAAACACATGCAGGTCAGGAGATTCAGGCTTTATGAGAGACAATGCTAAAAAGATTTGAAATGATTGAGGAAATAATTGGAGCTGGTGAACAGGGTAAGAAGGCCCAAGAACAGGATGCAACATCACCACCAGTGGTCAGAACTGGTTTAGCATCATACCCTATAATTTACTCTGACAAAGCATCAACTGCTAAAGTCTCAAAGGGAGCCAAAGAAGGTAGATGGATGCTAATAGGAATAAATGATCTAAAAGAAATTAAGCAAGCTATCGTTAATTATGACTTTCATTCTGCATTTGTTAAGGAAATGATAAGGACTTGGGCTTCTAATGTCAGAGCTATCCTCCATGATTTCTCTCAGTTAGTGTCCACAGTATTGGATGATGGACCTTTCTTGATGTTTGGAATTTATTTCAGAGAAGAATCCAAACATATAGAACAGCAAGGAAGAGCAAAAGGTGTGGAGGTTTCCCAAGATCAAAATCTTGGTGTAGGAGAATATGCTGATCCACAGGTCCAAGCTTTTTACGATGAAGAAGTGTTGTTCCTATGCCACAAAGCAGCCTTGAATGCTTGGGAGAAGATACAAGAACCAGAGAAAAGGATAGAATCATATACCAAGGTTAGGCAGGGACAGAAAGAACCCTTTACTGACTCTTTGCAAAGATTAATTAAGGCTCTGCAAATATGAGTAACAGACCCAGAAGCTAGATGAATAATTCTTGAATGTCTGGCTTTTGAAAATGCAAACTTAGAATGTAAAAAGATAATTGGGCCTTTAAGGTCTAGATCAGCACCTATGGATGAATGGATTCAGCATATGATGAATGTTGAGACCTTTGGCTATATTGATGAATCTTGGGTAGGAGAAGTAATTTCCAAAGCAATGAGGAGACCTCAAACTGCCAAATGTTTTAATTGTAGTAAATTAGGACATCTAAAAAGGGATTGCAGGCAAGGAATTTCTAGGAATAATATATCCTCTGGGAATGACAAAAATAGGAGACCTCCGCCTTCAGGTATATGTAGGAGGTATGGTAAAGGCCAACATTGAACCAATGAATGCAGGTCAACAACAAATAGACAAGGCAACCTGATACCTTCAGGAACCCCATGAGGGGCCTCTTGCAGGCCCCCAAGCCAAAAGTAGCCCAGTCACTCCCAGTTACAGTGGAGAACATGTCTCACCAAGAAAATTTAAAAATCCAATGCCTTCTGTAAAAAGCAGTACTAGTCTAAATGATGGGTTAATGTGGAGGGTGAGTCAAAAAAATTCAGTAGGACAGAGTAAACATATGTTTTGGCAGACTTCTATAATGATCAAAGACCAAAACTTAGAGTTTGTATAAATGGCATTTTTAATGAAGGCTTATTAGACACGAGTGTGAATGTAAGTATCATTACTCCAGAACCTTGGCATCTGAATTAGCCTCATCAAAAGGTAGATGTTCGGTTCCTGGGAATTGGAACCCTATCTCGTGTAAAACAAAGCACGAGATGGGTTGAATGCATAGGGCCAGAAGGGCAAATAGGAAGACTAAGGCCATATATAGCCAATATAGCAATAAATTTATGGTGCTGTGACCTGCTATAGCAATGGAATACCCAGATTAACATTCCTGCAGTCCCAGGAACTCATAATTCTGGGAAGGATGTAAGGAGGTATTATGAAAAAAGGTCACCAGCCTATCAGGCTATACAAGAAAATACAGCAACTAGCAAACCTTTAGAGGTACCAACAGCCTTACCTTTAAAACGTTTAACTGAGAAGCCAATATGGATCAAGCAGTGACCTCTAGCTGAAGATAAATTACAGGCTTTGGAACAGCTGGTACAAGAACCACTAGATGCTCACTGTATTGAAGAATCAACCAGACCTTGGAATTCTCCTGTGTTTGTTGTAAAAAAGAAATCTGGTAAATGGAGGATGGTGACAGATCTAAGAGCTGTCATCAAGGTAATTCAATCTATGGGTCCTCTACGATCTAGAATTTCTTTGCCTTCTCTATTACCAAAAGGATGGCCTCTTAAAGTTATTGATTTGAAAGACTGTTTTTTCTCTATACCTTTACAAGAAAAGGATAGAGAAAAATTTGCCTTCACAGTGCCTACTTATAATAATTCTCAGCCTACTAGGAGATATCAATGGACTATCCTCTCACAGGGGATGCTCAATAGTCTCACATTGTGCCAATATTTTCTATGTCAGCCATTGGAGATAATTCATAAGCAATTTCCTAAGTCTATAAAAATGGATGACATTTTGTTGTCTGATTCAAATAAAGATACTTTAGAAAGGATGTTTGAAGAAGTAAAGAAAGTCTTGCCTAAATGGGGATTACAATTGCTCCTGAAAAGATTCAAAGAGGAGATTCTGTTAATTACCTAGGTTACAGAATAGGTTAGAACACAAAAGGCACAAATTAGGAGAGAATGGTTGCAGACTCTTAATGACTTTCAAAGATTGTTAGGAGACATTTCCAGTCTACCACCAGCCATTGGGATAACACCTGATCTAATAGTTCATTTAAACAAAACCTTAGATGGAGATAAAGATTTGAATAGTCCCAGAGAATTGACAGCTGAAGCAGAAAAGGAATTGACAATGGTTGAGGAAAAATTACAGGAGGCACATGTGCATAGGGTGAATCCAAATCTTAGTTGTATTCTAGTCATGTTGCCTTCCAGAATTTCTCCTATGGGAATTTTAATGTAGAGGGAAGATATTATTTTAGAATGGATATTTATACCACATAAACCAGTAAAAAATTAAAAACTAATGTGGAAAAAGTCTTTGATTTAATTATAAAATGTAAACTGAGACTTTATCAACTGGCAGGTATAGACCCAGCAGAAATTATAGTACCTTTTAGTATTGATGAAATAAAAAAGTTATGTAAAGACAATGAATCATAGCAAAGAGCTTGTGTTAACTTTGGGAGAAATTAATAGCAACTATCCCAAAAGTGATATACTTAACCTCATAAAGGTAACTTCTTGGATTCTTTTTTGAATTGTATGTGATGCACCAATAACTGGAGTCCATACGTTTTATACTGATGCAAATAAATCAGGGAAAGCAGGTTACAAATCAGAAAAATTAAGTAAGGTGGAACAAAGCCCTTATTATTCTTTCTAGATGGCAGAATTATATGCCATTCTTATGGTGTTAAGAGATTTTAAAGAATCTGTTAATATAGTTATGGATTCACAATATGCAGAAAGAGTTATCTTACATATTGAAACCTCTGAACTTATACCAGATGATACAGAATTGACTTCATTGTTTATCCAGTTGCAAGACATAATCAGGAATAGGCTTTGTCCTATGTACATAACACTCATCCTATCTCATACGGGTTTGTCTGGTCCTCTAGCACAAGGTAATTCAGAAATTGATCAATTATTCATTGGAAGCATGTTGCAGGCCTCAGAATTTCATACAAAACATCATGTCAATAGCAAAGGTTTAAAGAAAGAGTTTTCTATTACATGGCAACAAGCTAAGGAAATTATAAAGAGATGCCCTACATGCTCTTTTTATAATCAAACACCATTGCCTGCAGGAAGTAACCCAAAGGGTACACAAAGGAATGAAATCTGGCAGATGGATGTTTTCCACTTTATGGAATTTGGTAAATTAAAATATGTACACCACACCATAGACATGTATTCAGGTTTTCAACGGGCAACTGCCCTGAGCTCAGAAAAGGCTGATTCAGTAATCACACATTTATTGGAAGTTATGGCCATCATGGATATGCCTGCACAAATAAAGACAGACAATGGTCCAGCATATGTATCTAAGAAAATGAAATGCGTTTTTGCTTATTATAATATAAAGTACATAACAGGTATACTAAATAATCTTACAGGTCAGGCAGCTATAGTAAGATCAAATTGTAATATGAAGGATATGCTGAATGAACAGAAAGGGATGGAAAACACCCCCAGAAATAGATTGCATAATGCTTTATTAACCTTGAATTTTTTTCCCACATTTAATTTTTTATTATTGCATTATAAATAGTACCATTCAAAATTTCCACCTCCTCCGCTCCTCCCATTTCCCTCCCACTCCCCCTCCCCTTTTCCCCTCCAGTCCTAAGAGAGGGCAGGTTACCCTGCACTGTGGGAAGCCCAAGGCCCTCTCACCTCCATCCAGGCCTCTTTGTTCTACAGGACACTGCACCTCTACCCCCACCCCCACCC